>NW_006499799.1:3438718-3570772 GCF_000471905.2 Amborella trichopoda
CCATGCATGGGGAGGAGATCTATAAGAGAAGGAGAAGGCATGCACACTCCATGCATGGGGAGGAGGTCTATAAGAGAAGAAGAAGGCATGCACACTCCATGCATGGGGAGAAGGTCCTTAAAGAAGGGATAATGACTGGGCTACGTTGTCACCCATCCCTAAAGAAGGATGTTGGGCTACCTTTTCACCTAGGACTGAAGAAGGATGTCGATTGAGCTACCTGTTCACCCAAGACTGGAGAAAGACGTCGACTGGGCTACCTGTTCACCCAAGACTGAAGAAGAATGTTAATGGGGCTACATGTTCACCCAGGACTGAAGAAGGATATCGACTGGGCTACTTGTTCACCTAAGACTGGAGGAGGACTTCGAGTGGGCTACCTGCTCACCTAGGACTGGAGAAGGACGTCGACTAGGCTACCTGCTCACCCAGAACAGGAGAAGGATGTCGACTGGACTACTTGCTCACCCAGGATTGAAGAAGGAATGTCCAAGGATGATTTTAACATCTACACCCTTTTGGACGTCTTGACGATGAAGGGAGTGCTGGCTGAAGTCACCTAATGAAGTGAATGTTGCATCAACCTGTTTATTGGTCCAAGCGTCCTTCGCGGATTTTTGCTTGAACTTGGGAAGCGGCGCCATAGAGACAGTTTTCACTAATTTTTTTTTTATTATTTTTGGGCTCATGACCTTTCTACCATGTCCACCCTTTTTGTCCATTTTTACTCATGATGCCCTTTCGGGTTTTCATCGTGCCCGATTTTATTCACGAAACTCTTTTACTCAGGGTTTCGTGACTATGCCCGTCCTTCATTTTTACTCATAGTGTTCCCTTGTTTAGGTATACATCATGTCCATTATTTCTTTTTTTATTTATTTATTATAATGTTTTTATTGAGGGCGTGTTTAAGGTCATGTCTCCGAGACCCGTGAAAAACATTTTAACGTCATGCGGCTTCGACATGCGTTATGGTTTAAGGTCATATAGCTGGACCGTAATGGTGATGGATGATAGTCTATGAAGGCCATGGAGTGAGTATGGTGGTGGTTTGGCACACTTGGGGAGATGGCTTGAGGCTACCCATGAGAGATGAGTGATGTATGAATGGTGAGTTGACGATGGGGACCCACTAACTTACATCGACTATGGATGATGGGATGGTTCGATGTTTTGTAAGCATGGGTGAAACTCACTGGGGAATGATGTAGGGTGATGAACTCATGGGGAGGTAATGAAGGTGATGCGCGCACACTAAAATGTAGGTTAGGAAAGGCATGCGTGAAAGTGCACGTAAAGGCGTGAGTTTGTGGTTATGCCTCCTTGACCTAGGCAAAGCAGTTTATTGTCATGCGGTCAGGACGTGCACTATTGTTTAACGTCATATAGTTGGACTGTGGTTATGCAGTTTTAAAGTCATACAACTCGGACCATGCAGTTTAAGGTCGTGCAACTTGACCTCCGCTACATTTTAAAGTCATATAGTTCGGACCATGGTGTTGTGCAATTTAACATTATGCGACCAGGACGTAGACTATGGTTGAAGGTCATATAGTTTGGACTATGCAATTTTAGGTCGTGCAACTAGACCTCCACTACAGTTTAAGGTCATATAATTCGGACTATGGTTATGGAGTTTAAGGTCGCACAACTTGGACCATAGTTATGCAGTTTAAAGTCATACAACTTAGGACCATGCAGTTTAAGGTCATGCAACTAGACCTCTGCTACAGTTTGAGGTCATATAGTTTGGGCCACGGAGTTTTAGGGTCATGCGTAACAATAGACCTCTTGACGGCTAAGACTAAATCACCATGGGTGAATGAGCGGATCTTGACAGATTTGTCAAAAGCCCTCTTCATTCTCCCTTGGTTGAGTTCAACGTTCTGCTGAGCCTCTAGCCTTTTTCCATCGAGTGCATCCAATTCTTGATATCGGAGCTTGAATTTCTCATATTCGGTTATTCCTTGGTGAATAGCTACTCGCAATGAAGGGATTTGTATTTCGAGAGGTAAAACTGCTTCACCCCCATAAACTAGAGAATAAGGAGTGGAATCAGTAGCTTTTCGTGTAGTAGTACGATAAGTCCACAGTGCTTCGGGAAACCTCTCATGCCAGTTCTTCCTTGTTTTTGATACTAACTTTCTTAGAACATTGCATAGAGTCTTATTGAAAGCCTCTGCTAATACATTCGCCCGAGGGTGGTACATAGTTGAGTACCTCCATTCGAAACCGAACTGGTTAACTAGGCAATCGATGTGATGACTTCTAAATTGAGGGCCATTATCAGATATGATTGGGTCAGACACTTCGAAGCGGTATATGATATGATGTCGAACAAAGTAGGCCACCGCTGTGCCAGGAACTTGCTTAAGGGGAATCGCTTCAGCCCACTTAGAGAAATAATCTATTATAGCTAGGATGAAAACATGGCCCATTGTGGAAGGAGGGTCAATGGGCCCTACGATATCCATACCCCATTGTGAGAAGGGCCATGATGCAACTGTAGGGTGTAAGGGCTTTGGAGGATGGGGAACCAGGCAGGAGTATATTTGGCATTCCTGACACTTTTTAGCATAGCTTAAGGATTTCGGTGATCATAGAAGGCTAATAGCATCCATCTAGTGTATTCGTTCATAGAGCTTAGGACCGGACTGGTGCAGCCCACAAATGCCCTAGTGGACGTCTTCTAACACCTTATTTGCCTCTTAGATGTCGACACATCTCAGAAGAATGCAGTCGAATGATCGTCTAAAGAGAACATCACCTTCGAGGAGGGTATACTTGGGGGACACTCGACGTATACTGTTATGTTTGACACGATCTTCTAGGCGCCTACCATGTTTTAGGAAACTAGTAATGGGGTCTCTCCAATCTTCTACCTGCTCAATTTCTGCGCATATTGGGTCAAAGAATTGTGGTCCTTGACCTTGACCCTTAGCTCCTCAACTCTATGCTATTTCTTGTTCGATCTTGATTACTTCTTTGACCGATAGAAGCGCTCCAACTGGATAAGAAGGACACTCGGGGAAGATATTTCTCTCGTCATCCGCATTGACTTCAGTTCTCAGCACGATGTGTCTCCATTCCGCCACCTGAACAAGCCTGGTTCTTGATGATGACAACTGAATTATAGGGCCGTGTTTCGCAAATACATCAGGCTACGAATTTAGCCTCCTGGGGATGTGACTCAGGGATACATCTTCGAATTGGGCCATATATGATTTTACAGTATCGTGATAAGGCTTGAGGGTGTCTTTTCTTACATCATAAATCCCTTTGAGTTGTCCGATAACTAACTCAAAGTCACCGTAGATCTTGAGCTTCTCTAAGTTGAGATCGAAAGCTATCTCGAGTCCGATTATAAGATCTTGATATTCTGCTTCATTATGAGAACCGGCTTGAGCGAGAGAGAAAGAAAGTTGCAATATTCCTCCTGTAAGAGTTAAGAATATGACTCTGGCGCCTCCTCGCTCTTATTGGAAGGCTCTGTCGAAATATAACTCCCACACATGACCAAGGTTGGCACATAATATTTCTTCATCTGGGAGGTCACTTGATAGAGGAGATTCGGCCGGCATAAGGTGTGCTGCTAGAAAGTTAGCCAAGGCCTGGCTCTTGATGCCCTTTTGTGGGACATATGTGACGTCAAACTCCATCAGCAATAACGCCCACTTGGCAAGGCGTCCCAACAAATATGGGTGTGTCATGAGCAATTTTACAAGATCAGCTTTTAATATAAGTTTCACCTCATGACCAAGCAAGTAATGGCGGAGTTTTTGCACTGCAAAGATCAGAGCCAGGCACATTTTCTCAATAGGGGGATAGTTCCTCTCGGCTCCTTGCATCCTTTGGCTGAGGTAATATAATGCAGTCTCTTTTCCCTCTTCATTGTTTTGTGCCAACAATGCTCTGAGTGACACGTCTAGAGAAGTCACGTATAGAATGAGGGGTTTCTCCAATACTGGTGTAGAAAGCACTGGAGGGTTGAGCAAATAATACTTGATGTCGTCAAGGGCTGCCTGACTAGCTTCATCCCAGATGAATGGGGTGTCTTTCTTTAGTAGATGTGCAAAGGGTTTACAACAACTTGAGAGGTTCAAGATGAACTTGCGAATGTATACCAGTTGCCCTTGAAGTGTAGTGGGTGACGACATTTCTTGGATTGACTTTATCTTAACAGGCTCAACTGCAAGCCCTCGATGTCTGACGATGAACCCCAAGAATTTTTCGGAGCACCCACCAAAAGCGCATTTTAGCGAGTTCATTTTAAGTTGATGAAGATGTAGTCACTTTTTCAAGGTCCTTCATGTGAGCATCCTTCTCTTCAGATTTTATCACCAAGTCATCTGCATAACACTCCACCTCTCTGTGTATCATGTCTTTGAAAATGGTCATCATTTCTCTCTGATATGTGGCCCCAGCATTCTTTAATCCAAAAGGCATCATTGTCTAATAGAAGTCCCCTTTTGGATTTAAGAATGCGGTGGCCTTTTCATCTTCGGGCTCCATCCTTATTTGATTTTACCCGGAGTATCTCTCCATGAAGGAGAAGATCTGACAGTGAGCTGTAGAGTCGATGAGCATCTCGGTGAATGGCAACGAAAAGTCATCTTTAGGACAGGCGATGTTCAAATCACGAAAGTCAATACACACTCTGATTTGACCATTCTTTTTCTTGACCGAAATGACATTTGCTAGCCATTTCGGATATTTGACGTCAAGGATGAAACTTGCTTGTTTGCACTTGGTTATCTCAGCGTCTATCTACATCTCGAGGTTAGGCATGAACCTTCTCGACTTTTGTTTAAGTGGTTTGATAGTTGGATCGATGCCGAGATGGTGAACTGCTACTTGAGGGTCTAACCCAGGTATCTCATGATAGTGCCAAGCAAAGATGCCTCGGTTTGCTTTCAAGAAGGTGGTGAAATCTTCTTTTTCTCCTGGGGACATATTTGCTGAAATGAAAGTGGGTCTGGGATCTGCTTCGTCTCCAAGATTTATTTTCTCAAGTTCGTCCACTGTGTCCCATTCTTTTGGAGCCTCTTGAAGTTCTTCATCGTCATTCTTTGAGATTTTTTGATCAACCTCAAGTGCAGAGACCCATGATCCTGATATTTCTACCTTTGATATAGGTCTAGAGTGGGTCATAATTTCTGCACCTCCCTCGAATCGAGTGACAGAAAGGTCAACCTCAAATGTGGTGAACACGTTAGGTTGGAGAGGCTTGTCGTGAACGTTAGAGGGGAATTGAGATTCAGCGATGATTACGTGAAGAGTGTCTTTGTACGAACCATACGGTATTTATATAGATGCTTGGAGTGTTCGCTCCGAGCCAGCTGGTTCTTCATAGACTTGTATCATGTGGCAAACCTCCTGAGAATAGAAGCTTTGTCCTCTTGATTCTCTCAATCTCTGCTTGAAGTTAGGCTCAAGGGGCCACTGGGGCTTCTTTAGCTTTAACTTCTTGTGCTTCTTTGATGAAGGTGGCTCTGCCTTGGCTTTAGCTGCCAGGGCATCAGCAACTGTTAAGAATCCTGCTACCTGTGCCAGGGTCTTTCTCAATCACTTCCGTTGTGTCCTGCTTATATTGATTCCTTCGAATTCCCAATCGAGAGCCTTGAAGTATGGGTACATCAAGGTCATATCTGTAGAAGACATAAGAGAATGAGAAGCAGGAAAAGAAGGTGGAGAAGAGTTGGAAAGTGGGGGACTTTTAAGGTCGTTCCCCTCATCAGACCGATCTAGGTAGTTTTTTATTTCATCACCAGGATTGGACGGATGCGGGGGATCTTTTAGGTCTTTCCTCAGACCATTAGGGAAAGCTTTTAACGTCGTCACCCTCATCAGACATTTGCTGTGTGGAAGATGAGACGGGGGCATCTTCTTGACATGATGAAGAAGGAAAAAGGATCATGGTGGGGATGAAGTCTACCAAAGTTGGCAACGGAGGAAGGGGCCCGAGAAATTCCTGCTCGACTGTGGGTTGAGCGGTCTTATTTCTTCGGCGAGTAGCCCTTGGTGCCCGTCTCTTTCTGATTCTCTGATGTGATGTCAGATTCGTCTTGCTCAGTTTGTGGTCAGCGCTGGCTTGGCGAACAGCTTCTCTCCTCAAAGACTTGAGTCTGCTTCGGCCATGGTAGATAATCCATGGCTGGGAAGTTCAGTGTTCCGCAGGGTCAGAGTCATTGATGGGAAGGTCCTGCCTTGTGAGATCTTCTTGCCCTGATGAGGAAATGATTTGAGGATCGCTTACAAGAAGATTGTAGAATTCTTGATACTCCCACATCTTCTTTGTGAATATTTCAAGGAAAGTTGTGCATTCTTACAACTAATGACCTCCTTTCTAATGGTACGGACACCAACGATCTTTTGTCCCCTTAACAAGGCGAAGGGGTTGTCTGGCCTGCTTTTGTGTGATTATGCCTTCCTGAAGCATTGTAATGAAGAAGGTGTAGAGAATTTTAGGCACTTCTTCCTCCTCATGGATGGTTACAACATGGGAAGCCTCAGCTGCCCCGAAGGCCTTCTTTAGGTCTTCGAGCTTTATTTGACCCCTTTGAATCCAGGCCCCAATGATGTCCTTCAGCGTGTAACAGTCATCCGTAGGATGATTAATCCTCCGATGGTAAGAACAATAATTCGCCTGATCGTCAAGGCCAGATTGCTCGGGGAACTTGATTTCTGGAAGCTGGATCATATTCTGCTCCAATAATAACTAGAACAACGTAGGAACCCATTCCTTCTCGAAGGGATAGACCTTATTCCTATGCTTGAAGAGATAATCCGTCTGTTCAAAGTTGGATGGTGGAGGTATCCTATTGTACAACAGTTGTTGCTTGCTAGCTTGGGGTGTTACTATTGTTACGGTTACCCCTTTAAAGAGGTCCAAGGTTTGGGGGGAAGCCTTCTTTGAATTAGTGACCATGACAACTGCATTAATCACCCCGTTCTATTGGCTGCCCCATGTGTTTTTTCAAGAGCTACCATTACCCCTGTTACTTGCTGAACTTGTAGATGGCTATTGTGTCACACCATGATGGTGTGAAAAAATTTCTAAGCGAACTGATTTGGAGATCAACTCTGATATGGAGGTCAGATTAGAGGCCTCGATGTGTAGAGCGATTTCAGGTCGTATAGTTCGCACACAAGTTTTGACTGCTTCCTTCTCAAGCATAGGACTAGGATGGCGGGAAGCCAAGTTTCTACATCTTGATATGAACTGATCTACAGGCTCATCAGGGTCTTGAGTCAGGGTGAGAAGCTCGATGGTTTGAACCTCTCTTTCGACCTCATAGAGGCGTTGATGGAACAGTTTCTCCATCTCCTCCCATGTATGCATCGAGTTTGGAGGAAGTCGGGCATACCATTGAAATGCCGGGCCATCAAGGGTCTTGACGAACTGGCGGAGAAGAAGTCCCCCGTCAGCTACCATTTCTCGACATGCTATTTGGAAGTGGACGATATGCCGGTTTGGGGATGTGGTTCCACTGAATAGAGGAAACTTCCTTTTCTTATAGTCTGAGGGGAATGAGACTTGATTAATATAGGAGGGGTATGGTCTTTGATAAGGCGTCGCCCCCTGTATGCTTAGAATTTGCCTGTTCTTTAGGCTTTGGGTGACCAAAGCATCAACATTAGACTGAGAAGTCGGATGAGGGACAGAATTGTCCGGCGAGGTAGATGGAGGAGGCTGCCATGGAGGAATACCATCAGAGTGATGCGAATTGACCTCATGGCTAAGCGACTGGTGTGCAACATCAATACGGTCTATCTTCTCCATCATTGTGCACACCATATCCTCAAACATGTTCATGCGATCCTCCCTTGCATCACCGAGCTCGCTTACAAGTTGTACATGGTAGGTCAGTCAATAAGGGACCAGCATGCCCTGACTGAACTCGACTTTTGTACGTAGATCACATTTGGACCGGTTCTCGACAGTCTTGTGACCGTGGCTGGGGAGTTGGTTCACGACGGTATTGGGACCGTAGTTGCTGAGTGGCTAGGTCTTCTTTTGCGACAGTAACCACATCACAGGGCTCATAGAGCCCTTCGTCATGCTTCTTCATCCGAAGGGGGTAGAAGGGATTTAGGTGAAGAGGGTCGCCAAAATCGGCTGTTTTAACTGCCTTGGTCACCTCCCTAGTCAAAAGTTACAGACCTCTATCACATTTAGCTATGAGGTTTTGATGGAGCTCTTGCTAAAACTGCGATCTGGGTCGCAGTTGATCAACTCTTCTTGCACAGGAGAGAGCTGTCTCCATCAGCTGTGGCAAAGGATGAGGGCCAAGAACTGGGGTCATCTTGGGCTGAGGAGGATGAAGGGCTCGATCTTCTGTGAGGTCCATGCCCGGAGCGCTCTTATGAGCCCCAGAGACATGACCAAAGTGTTGGGGCTGGTTCAGGATGGTACTCTTGGGGAAAACCTTCAAGTACCAAGGCTGAAGGTGCTTGCTCGATGAAGAAGGAGCGAGCGGGAGTAAAGGTTGACTCATGAGGAGGCCTGAGTCGAGGACGAGGGAAGGGCGGAGATGGCAACATGTGTGCGTCCCTTGAAGAAGGATCTTGAGGGACCTGGGGGTCCACCCAGGCTCGTGTAGGTGAGCTGGCCTTAAGGGGCCGAGAACTACGAGCAGGTGTCTATAAGAGAATAGGTGCAGACCTACCCCTTACAGGGTGCGCTTGTGTGTGCGTAGGAGGAGGACAAGGAGGTCGTCTCCTATATACTCGGGTTTGCACAAACGGGGCTCAGTAACTGAGAACGCCATTATTGACACGATGGTCGGTCTGTCATGGTGAACCTGGCACGACAACATTACGGCTAGACGATAGGACTGTCATGAGATGCTACCCTCAATCCCTCTTGGTCGAACGAGAAAGTAGCAGAGGAATGGTTAAAGATAGGAAGAGGATTGACAGAAGGAGAGAGAAGAAGGGAGAGGAGATGCAGTCGGCACTAGACATCGCCGACTGTTTCAGGAGATAAGAGAGAGAGGAAGTAGTCGGCGGTATGCTTCACCTACTGTGTCAAATGAGAAGAGAGGAAGGGAGCCAACAGATGCTTAGTCTCGCCAACTGATAGAAGAAGAGAGGGAAAACCAGTTGGCACTAGGCCTTCTTTACTGATAGAAGAAGAGAGAGAAGACCCACCTAGAGCTAGGCCTCACAGACTGGTAGAGAGAGAAAAGACAGCCAACACTAGACCTCATTGATTGGTAGGAGAATAGAGAGGGGACCAACTGGCTCTAGGTCTCGCTGACTAATAGACGAAGAGAGAAAAGACTAACCGGCGCTAGGTCTTGCCGACTGATAGACAAAGAGAGAGGAGACCAATTGATGCTAGGTCGCACCGACTGATAGACAAAGAGAGAGAAGACCAATCTGTGCTAGGTCTCGCCAACTGATGACGACGAGAGAGGAGACCAACCGACACTAGGTCTTGCCGACTGGTAGAAGAAGAGGGGGAAGGCCAACCGATGCTAGGTCTCGCCAGTTGACAAAAGAAGAGAGAGAAAGCCAACAGGTGCTAGTTCTCGTCAGTTGATAGAAGAAAAGAGAGAAAGCCAACCGGTGCTAGGTCTTGCCAGTTGAAAGGGAGAGAAGAGAGAGACAAGAGAGAGAGATAGTGAGAAGAAAGAGAGAAAGAAAGAGAGAGAGAGAGGAGGAGAGAGAAATTTGCCTATTCGAAGGGTATCAGTCTCTCTCCAAGACATACTCACAGGCTCAAGTAAGGAGTCAAAATTTTATTGAATCTTGAAAGAATTCACTCAAGATCGAGAGTTGGGGTGGGGGGGGGGGGGTTGCCGGCCGTCCCTCTTACAATGAGGCAGTGCCTGTTTATATAGAGTTGTGCCCAAACATGGATAGATTGATCAAAATTAAACCTAATTTCTAAAAATTAAGATTTAATTGAATTAAAATAAATTCTAAAAATGGGTGCAAAAAAACTGTTTTGTCCTTGCCTAACAATGTGTGAAATTCCAGAACAGTCCCTGTGGCAGCCCGAGAACTTGCATGATTTTCCGTGGCTGACCTGGGGTTGTTCTGATGCCTGTTTGATCGAAAGATTTATTTATTTTTGTAGGTCTTGACATGGCGATTGCTTTGATACCAACTACGAGCCATGAATCGTGTTTTCGAGTCATGATCACGAGACTTGAAATTTGTTTGAATCTTGAAAATTTTGGATCAATAGTGCGATATTTCCTTAATGTTTTTCTTTGATTTCTTTGTCGTAGTGCACTAAGCATGTCATCATGATCGTGTGGCAACAATCAGAACGTGATTTGGAGCCAGAACGAAGATTTCTCAACTTTTGAGTTTTGGCCGGAATCTAAAATCCGACTGCCAAAATTTCAGTAACTTTGCCGGCTTTGTGCATGAAATCTGACTATCCATCATGTGCATGGTTCGGTTCAATGATAGCCCCCTAAACCTTACGCACACAATGGAATTGGTTTTGCTTCGATCCGTTGTGCGAGCGTCGTGATTTGGTTCATCGAGCGAGGCGCGTCGCTGCTGAATTTTCTGCAATTTCTTCACGGATCGACAAATTCTCTCTAGCTTTTCTTCCTACTCGGATATCGTCTCGGGGCGTGCCACATATCGAATTGTTCGTCTTGATAAGAGGAATGCACTCATCAAATTTGGGAGTGATCCGACTTGGAACGAGTAAGTTACAGGCCCCAAAAGTTACTGCCTGTGACTATAAAGACAACTACCTTTAATGGTGTTTTGGTGCAGTGAGGCTATAAGGGAATAGTGTGCGGCCTCTCCTGTTTTAATGTTTTGCTCATATCTTTGTTCTGGAGTTTCTGCTCAAGCCAAAACTTGCCCCATAGGGGTTTTTGACCGGCCCAGATCCAATGGCAGTGGTCCCATAATAATTTGAGACACCGAAGATGTTGCTCCAGTTGTAGGGTTCGTTTCAAGGTGCTAAAGGCTAATTTTTCAAAAACTGTTTCTTTTTGTTTACTACCTTAGACATGTTTGATCGTGATGAAACTTGGCAGGTGGTCTTTTAAAGTGCTAATAAAGATCTTGAGCAATTCTGGGGCCATTTTGAGACTATCAAGAATTTCCACTGTTTCGTAGGCTTTATTGACCTGCTTCCTACCAGCGACCAAGGTGATGAAAAATACGTTCAAACATGAGCATCAAGAGGTTGCTATTCCTATGGTCCTAAGTCATGAAGATGAGGGGGCCGAGCTCTTTGTGGCCGAAGTTCTGGTTGTTGAAGGTGAGGGTCAAGTGGAGGAAGACTTTGCTAGGGGTGAGTCGGCTGACGAAGGCAAAAGAGAAGGGGAAATTCCTGAACTTGGTGATGCTGAGGTGATAGTTTAAGAGAGTGAAGAGCAAAGGGAACAGGTTCCTCTCTAGCCTTTTGAGACAGATGTAGAGGTCCCCATAAGGGAGGGTCAAGACAGTGAGGCTAGCCTCGAAGAGCTTGTGTAGATTGAGACCGGGTCTGCTTATGAGCCTGATGGGCAAGAATCTCTAGGCTTTGCCCTCGTTTCAGAGGAACTAGTGGCTCAGATGGCTATCACTTCAACAAGTCTGGTCCTTAAGGTCTAGGTGTCTTCCGTAGTGGGTAGACCTATTTTTGTGGTGTTTTCACCATGATTGAAGGCATGCTTAGAGCAGGCCTCCAGGGCTTGAGGGAGCTACCTTTTAATGAGCTGAGAGAAGGTTTGGCTAGGTTGAGGGCGTTTGCTAGGACTACTATAGTCAAGACGACACCAGAGGTGCTTCGCATTTTGATGCAACTCTAAATGAGTTGGAGAATTGACGGTTGGGAGTGCTGCATTGCTAGGAAGAAACCAAAAGGGTAGTCTCCTTGGAAGAGTTAATCTTCTGTAGTCACTAGAAGATAGATTCTTGTATTGAGAAGAAGGCCCAGATAGCTGGCTAAACCTCAAGAAGGAGGCACAAGGAAGATTTAAGAGAATGATTGAAGTTCGGGAGGCAATGCCAATACTGAAGGAAGAATTCACGGGCCTTGAGACGAAGATGGCTCAAAGGAAGGCCATGGAGGCCTCTTTGGTCACAGATTCGTTCGAACTCAATGGCACAATCGAGTCGAAAATTGTGGAGTTGACAGAAGCGACTCAAACAGTGGCTGAGCTGAAGGCACATGTTCAAGGTACTGAGACTTATTCTGAAGCATTCAGCATTGAGATCAATAGGATGATTGATCGTTTATGAGCATGTCATTCTCCCCTTTTTCTTTTTCTTTTTATCACCTCTAAAATTTTTGACTGATGAATAAAGCGCTCCTCTCTTTCGATTGACTTTATTGCATGACTTCATTTTCTCTTTACTTTTGCCGCGCCTCTTGTGATTCTTTTGAATGCCTCTCGACACTTCCATTGTCCCAAGAGACTAATACCTTAGGCCTTGTTTAGGCCCATAACGGACTGTCACGGCTTGGATAGCTTCGAAAGAGGGGGTCGTTGCTTTTTCTCCTTTCAATGCCTGATTGGCCAAAGGATCATAGTTCATTTTCCTCATGATTGGTGAGCCTGATGGCTATAGATAGTTCCTTCAGGAGGGGCTTCAATCTTCATTAGTGGCGCATTTACTTCAAGCTCATCATAACTTTCAATCTTTGGCACAGACTCTTTGAGATGCTTTGAAGCGATACACATGACCTCCAATAGGCTCTGGAGGCTGCGGACTTCGGTTTTCAAGTTTGCTAGAGGATCCCGCCCTTGAGGGGAAGGAAGTTGCCCTTCTCCGAACTTCTCTCCTGAGAGGTCAAGGAAAAGTAAAACTTTTGTCTGGACAATGGTTTGAAGAACATCCTCTAAGCTTATAGCAACTGGATTTTGAAAGACTTTTCATGATAGTTGTCACGCAGCTTTGGCTTTCAAGAGTACAATGGGGATATGTAGGACTTTCTGATGGTCAGGCGTATAGGTGACCCTCGGAGGCAAGAATTCTATCCCCATGGCTTGCTCAATCTCAGGAATGGCTTCTTGTTCATTTTCTGACCAAGGTGGCTAAAACTGGTGGCAGAGGGTAAGGACTCTTTTTTGAACGAGGAAGGAGTTTCTTGAGGGATGATAGTTGGGATGTTGGAATGAAGAGTAGTTAGGGGTAAAATTCTGCCTTGCCTGTCTTCTTCCTTGAACATGTTCACGAATGTCCTCCCAACATCCTCAACATCTTCATGAGACAAGGACACCGTCTTACTTGTAAACTCATGACCTTCTTCTCTCAGCTTCTGAGGCGATGCCAGATCTGTGAAATAATATTTTGCATCTGCATAGTGAGTTTTTGCCACAGAATGGTCTTTTGTCAGCATAGACCGTATGTTGTCTCCTGTCTCGACTATACTTGAAACATTGATGCAATGTTGATGGGACCACCCCCTGATCATAGAGCCATGACCGACCGAGGAGAATATTGTAAGAAGTGCCGGTGTTGATTACATGAAACTTGGTGTAATCGTTCTGCTCATCGATCTTAAAACGAAGGCGTATCGTGTCAGTCGATTTCTCGCCTGATTGGTTAAACCTCTGAACTATGATGTGGGTCGGGGTAAGGTCTTTGGACCCCAACCCTAATCGAGTAAGGATCCTTCTTGGAATGAGGTTGACTGTCGACCCTCCATCTATCATGATTCGATTGATGGGGCATGCATGTCATTCGCCAGCAACAAAGAGAGGGTGATTATGAAACGTTTCCCCTAGTTGCAGATCGTCTTCTGAAAAGATGATTGACATACATCCTTGTAGAATTGTCAGGTCTACCTCAATAGGTTCTACTTTTGTCTTGTACACTTATGGGTCAGAGAGAGATTAAACCAAAGCCATCCGGTAATCTTTTAAAAGCATGAGGGCATCGTAGACACTAAGAAGAGCTGTAAGCTTCCGTAGATTCCCTATCCCATCATATTTCACCTTCTCTTGATCAATGACATGTCCTCCTGGTCCTACCACTAGTTTGGTGGGTATATTGGGTTGAGGAGTAGGTTTTAGTAAAGAGGGTTTATTTTGGCCGACTGGCTGACTTAATTACACAACGGGCTTGGTTTGAGTGATGAAAGTTTGAGGCTTTAAGAGAGACTGAATGCATGGAGTCAAAGGAGTTCTAGGGAATTTGAGAATTGGTGTATTGGGATTAGGAAGGAGCCCAAGGAGTTGTAATATAGGCAGATTAGTCTTTGGATTAGGGGGCAGTGGTGGACTGGGGAAGTTCAAGGTGCTGGACTTTGATGATGGAGGCTGTAGCGTCCTCCCTGATCTGAGATTTATCTGCCATGCGGTGGGTATTTCTCTTGAAATTTACACCATGTGGCAAGCTCCCTGTTTCTATCTTCCCCCTTGACTCTCTTGGTCTTTGCTCGAAGTCAGGCTCAGGGGGCCACTGGGGCTTCTTTTCCTTCGACTTCTTGCGCTTCTTTGATGAAGGTGGCTCTGCCTTGGCTTTAGCTGCCAGAGCATCAACAACTGTTGAGAATCCTACTGCATGTGCCAAGGTCTTTCTCAATCGCTTCCGCTGCATCCTGCTTATATTGATTCCTTCGAATTCCCGGTCGAGAGCCTCGAAGTCTGGGCACATCAAGGTTGTATCTGCAGAAGACATAAGAGAATGAAAAGCAGGAGAAGAAGGTGGAGAAGGGTTGGAAAGTGGGGGACTTTTAAGGTCGTTCCCCTCAATAGACCGATCTCGGCAACTTTTTACGTCATCACTAGGATTGGACAGTTGCAGAGGATCTTTTAGGTCTTTCCTTGCTCAGATAGTTAGGGAGTGCTTTTAACTCCATCACCCTCATCGAACATTTATTGAGTGGAAGATGACATGGGGACGTCTTCTTGACAGGATGAAGAAGGAGAAAGGATATTGCCATGGATGAAGTATAACAAAGTTGGCAACGGAGGAAGGGGCCTGAGAAATTCCTGCTCGATTATGGGTTGAGAGGTCTTGTTTCTTTGGCGTGAAGCCCTTGGTGCCTATCTTTTTCTGGTTTTCTGAGGTAATGTGTGATTCGTCTCGCTAGGCTAGCGAACAACCTTAGCTCAACCAACTGCTTCCTACGTCAAAGACTTGAGTCTGCTTCGACCATGGTAGATCATCCATGGATGGGAAGTTGAGGGTTCCGTAGGGTCTGAGTCATTAATGGGAAGATCCTGCCTTGTGATATCTTCTTGCCCCGATGAGGAAGTGATCTGAGGATCAGTTACGGGAAGATTGTAGAATTCTTGATACTGTCGCATCTTCTTTGCAAATATGTCAAGGAAAGCTATGCATCATGACAAGTAATGACCTCTTACCTGATGGTATGGACACCAACGATCTTCAGTCCCCTTAACAAGGCGAAAGGGTTGCCATACCTACTTCGGTGTGATTATGCCTTCCTGAAGCATTATAATGAAGAAGGTGTAGAGAATTCCAGGCACTTCATCCTCCTCCTGGATGGTTACAACATGGGAGGCCTCAGCTTCCTTGAAGGCCTTCTTTAGGTTCAAGCTTTATCTGACCCTTCTGAATTAGGGCCTCAATGATGTCCTTCAGCGTGTAGCAGTCATCCATAGGATGATTAATCCTTCGATTGTAAGCACAATAATTTGCCCGATTGTCAAGGCCAGATTGATCGGGGAACTTGGTTTCTGAAAGCTAGATCATATTCTGCTCTAATAATAACTGGAACAACATAGGGACCCATTCCTTCTCTAAGGGATAGACCTTATTCCCATTCTTGGAGAGATAATCATTATGATCAAAGTTGGCTGGGGGAGGTACCCTATCGTACGACGGTTGTTGCTTGCCAGCCTGGGGTGTTACTATTGCTGCGGTTACCCCTTTAGAGAGGTCCAAAGTTTGGGGAGAAGCCTTCTTTGAATCAGTGACCTTGACAACTGCACTGATTACCCCTTTTTGTTGACTACTCCGTGTGTTATTTCAAGCTACCATTGCTCTGACTACTTGCTAAACTTTTACATGGCTGTCGTGTTGCACCATGATGGCGTGACAAACTTTCTATGTGAACTGATTTAGAGATCAACTCTGACATGGAGGTCGGATTGGAGGCCTCAACATGTAGAGCAATTTTAGGTCGCATATTCCGCACGCAAGTTTGGATGCTTCATTTCTAGGCATAGGATTAGAATGAAAAGAAGCTAAGTTTCTCTATCTTGATATGAACAGATCTTTAGGCTCATCAGGGTCTTGAGTCAAGGTGAGAAGCTCGATGGTTTGAACCTCTCTCTCGACCTTTTCTTTAGGCTCATCAGCTATCTCCATTAGGTGTGGTAAAGGCTGAGGGCCAAGAATTGAGGTCTTCTTGGGCTAGGGAGGATGAAGAACTTGATCTTTTGTGTTGGCCATGCCCCAAGCTCTCTTATGAACTCCAGAGATATGACCAAAGTGTTAAGGCTGGTGCAGGATGGTACTTTTGAGGAAAACCTTCAAGTACCAAGGCTGAAGGTGCTTGCTCGATGAAGGAGCAAGTGGGAGCAGGTTGACTCATGAGGAGGCCTGGGTCGAGGACAAGGGAATGCCTGAGATGGTGACGTGTGTGCGCCCCTTGAAGAACGATCTTGAGAGACCTGGGGGTCCACCCGGGTTTGTGCAGGTGAGCTGGCCTTAACGGGTTGATAACTACGAGCAGGTGCCTGTAAGAGAACAGGTGCAGGCCTGCCCCTTACAGGATGCACGTTTGTGTGCATAGAAGGAGGATGAGGAGGTCAGCTCTTGTGTACTTGAGTTGGCGCAATATTGGCGCTGCCATGAGTAGTGAGATGCACATGAGTGGCATGTGGAACATCTGACCTAGGAAGCTTTGATCCTGGACACAGACTCGAGGTAACAGAAGGGTTGCCCCGAAGTGTGACTCGAGTGGGTGACCCACGAGTCTTGTGGTATGTGTAATGGGTGGAGAATGTGGGGTTTCCACCTCTCTGTGTTGAGCCTCTAGGGATAGAGACCCCTGGTGTAGGAATGTGGGGGGTAGCCGACTCACAAAAGCAACGGCATGCTTGCCTTTTACAGAAATTGGTTGGGCAGCCTTCCAACGTATCTTAGAAACATGGCTGGTAAGTGACTTGCCGGTGGCTGGGTGCATGCTGTGTGGGGCAACATAAGTGCCGCCCATGCACGGCACCTTGGTGGAATTTCCACCAGAGAGAAGAGATGGGGAGTGAGGGACCTTCAAGTCCCTCCATACATTGGTCTAGGTTAAGACTTGGGAGCTAGACAAGGGGTCTTTGCTCAAGAGGATGGTTCGGAACGAAGTGGAAGGACCTTGTTCATTAGGGACACTCTCGAATATGGGGTTAAGATATCCCCTATCAGGTTGAATGGGAGATAAAACCCATCAGCGATAAGTGAATGTAAAAAGATGATGAAAGCAGATAAAGAAGAAACTGGCCAAACAAGAACGATCTGACTAAGGGCTAGTAGGTCGCCAGTGGAGTTGCCAAGCTGGTTAGGTGCCTCGATCTCACCCTCTGGTTCCCTGGGGGATCGGCGGCACGCATCTTGGGTTTCGGGGAAGACCCGAGACATTTGTGCAATCGCTCCCTCGGGAACCTCATTCGAAAAGGGGGGCAGGTATTACCAACCGGTGAGAAAGGAATTTAAAAGGTTGGTTCGGGACTTACTCGAGCAGACTCGCATGAGTTCCCTCTTAGATCACGAAGAAAGCCCCCCTGTAACAAAACTAGCTTGGAATCGCCTCCCTTGGCTCGTATTCTTCTTATTTTCTACTTTTCTGTAATCACAAACATATACGGCAAATGTTATGGGACAAGTGGGTCAGACCTCACCCTTTTCCTCTCTGATGAGTGTACACAAGCATGCGCATTCAAGAAGAAGAAAGAAAGACGAGGGGAGATAAGAATTTGACCAAGCGAGAGGATCAGAGCAATGAAAAAGCTAATGGATATTTGGCCTAACGTGGTAGCGAAACGGCCTCGGTGACTAAGATTGGCTCATGGGATCACTACTAGACGTTATTACCGATATTGACTAGCTAGGCACGATGGTTGGTCTGTCGTGATAGTAAAGAGAGCCAAGTGTTCCTGGCACAACAATACTACAGCTAGACGATGAAACTATCATGAGAGGCTAACCTCAATCCCTTTTAGTCGAACAAAAGAGTAGCAAAGTAGTGGTTAAAAAAAGAAGAAGGGAACAGACAGAAAGAGAGAGAAGAAGAAGAAAGGAGGGAGAGAAGATGCAGTCGGCGCTAGACATTACTGGCTGTATCAAAAGATGGGAGAGAGAGGAAAAGAACCAATTGGCGCTAGGTTGATAGAAGAAGAGAGAGAAAGCCAACCAACGTTAGGTCTCGCCAGTTGATAGAAGAAGAGAAAGAAGGCCATTCCATGCTAGGTCTCGCTAGTGGCCAAAAGAAGAGAGAGAAGGCCAACCGACGCTAAGCCTCACCAGTTGGTAGAATAAGAGAAGGGAGAAGACCAATCGACGCTAAGTCTCGCCAATTGTCAAAAGAAGAGAGAGAAGGCCAACAGGCGTTAGGTCTTGCCAGTTGGCAAAGGAAGAGAAGGGGGAAGACCAACTGGTGCCAGGTCTTACCAACTGATAGAAGAAGAGAGAGAAAGCTAATCGGTGTTAGGTATCGTCAGTTGATAAAAGAAGAGAGAGAAAGTTAACCTGTGCTAGGTTTCGTCGATTAATATAAGAAGAGAAGATCAACTGGTGTTAGGTCTCGCCGACTGATAGAAGAAGGAAGAGAAGACCAACCAACGCTAGTTCTCATCAGTTGATAGAAGAAGTTAGAGAAGATAAAGACGAGAAGAGAAGATGAACCGACGTTAATTCTCACCAGTTGACAAGAGAAGTTAGAGAAGATAGAGACTAGAAGAGAAGATGAGAGAGAAAAAAGATAGAGATGGGAAGAAGAAGAGAGAGATAAAGATAAAGAGAGAGAAAGAGAGGGAAAAGAGAGAAACAAAAAGAAGAGAGAGAAAGAGAAAGAAGAGAGAGATGTGAGGAGAGAGAAAGAGAGAGAATGAAAGAAGAGAGAGAAAGAGTGAAGAGAGAGGGAAGAGAGAGAAAGTGAGAGAAGAGAAAGACAGAAGAGAGAGAGAGAAGAGAGAGAGAAGAGAAAGAGGGAAGAGGGAGAAGAGAAAGAGAGAGAAAAGAGAGAAAGTTTCTTGCCTAAAGGGTACCAGCCCTTTTCCTCTCTCTCCTCTCTCTCTCTCCGAGACATATTCACAGGCTCAAGCAAGGGATCAAAATTTTATTGAATCTTCAAAGAATCCACTCAAGATCGAGAGGTGGTGGGGGGGTCCTTTTTACAATGAGGCAGTGATTGTTTATATAGAGTTGTACCCAAACATGGATGGATTGATCAAAATTAGACCTAATTTTTAAAAATTAATATTTAATTTAATTAAAATAAATTTTAAAAATAGGTGCAAAAGGATTGTTTTGCCCCTGCCTAGCAATGTGTGGAATTAAAAAACAGTCCCTGTGGCTACCCTAGAACTTATGTGATCTTTCGTGGCTGACCCGAGTATGTTTTGATGCCCATTTGATCAAAAGATTGTTGTTTTCTTGCTGGCCTCGACATGGAGGTTGTTTTGATACCAACTTCGAGCCATAAATCATGTTTTTGAGTCATGATCACGAGGCTTGAAATTTGTTTGAATCTTGAAAACTTCGGATTGGTAATGCGATCTTTCCTTAATGTTTTTTTGTGATTTCTTCATCGTAGCGCACTAAGCATGATAACACAATCGCATGGCAACATTCGAAACGCGTTTTGGAACCCGCACGAAGATTTTGCAACTTTTGAGTTTTGGCCGGAATCTAAAATCCAGAGGCCAAAATTTTTGCAACTTCGTCGGCTTCGTGCATGAAATCTGATTGTCCATCAAGTACGTGGTTTAGTTCAATGATAGCCTTGAACCTTATGCACACATTGGAATTGGTTTTTCGTCGATCCGTTGCACGAGCGTCATGATTTGGTTCATCGAGCAAGGTGTGTTGCTGTTGAATTTTTGCAACTTCTTCACGGATAGGTAACTTCTCTCTAGCTTTTCTCCTTGCTCGAATATCTTCTTGGGGCATGCCACATATCGAATTGTTCATCTTGATGAGACAAATATGCTCACTTAATTTGGGAGTGATCCGATCTGGAACGAGTGAGTTACGGGCCCAGAAAGTGACTGCCTGTGACTATAAAAACAACCACCTTTAATGGTGTTTTGGTTCAATGAGGCCATGCAGGAATAATGTGCGACCTCTCATGTTTCAATGTTTTGCTCATATCTTTGTTCCAGAGTGTTTGATCAAGCCTAAACTTGGCCCATAAAGGTTTTCGACTATTCTAGATCCAATGGCCGTTGTCCCCCATAGATTTGAGACATCGAAAATGTAGCTCTAATTGTAGGGTCTGTTTTAGGGTGCTAGAGGCCAATTTTCTAAAAATTGTTTCTTTTTATTCACTATCTTAGACATGTCTGATCAGGATGAAAGTTGGCAAGTGCTCTTTTGATGTGCTGATGATGCTCTTGAGTAATTCTGGGGCCGTTCTGAGACTGTTGGGAATTTTCCACTGTTTTGTAGGCTTTATTGACCTGCTTCTTACCAGAGACCAAGGTGATGAAAAATACGTTCAAATAGTGCTATCCAGAAAAACAAGAAGATTGCAGGTCAAGGGAGGAAATTCCGAACCAGCTAAAGTAGTTGGGGGGCTTTTTTTCTTGTTCTAAGAGGGTACCCACGCGAGTCAGCCCGAGTAAGTTACAGACCTTGGTGAAGTTGGTCCCCACCTTATCCAAAATTTATCTCTCATTAGTTGGATACCTACCCTTGTTCTTAAACAAGGTTCCTAAGTAAGCGATCTCAAGTCTCAGATTTTTTGAACCCGAGATACTGTTACCCGATCACCTTGATCTGGGGGGGCGAGATCGAGGCACCTAACCAGCTTGGTGACTCCACTGGGGACTTCTCACCCCTTCGTCTGTTCACTCTTGTTTTGTTAGTATCTTCTTTCATTTTCTGCACTACTTTCTATGGCACCTAGGTTATTCAACCATTTCATCCGAGTCAGGGACTTTCTTATCCCTGCACTTGTGACTATCCTAAGGAAGCGGGCTTCTCAAGCTTCCTTGCTTATACTCCTTAAGACTTAGGACTCAGAGTCCGGCTCCCAGGTTCTCTCTTGGATCGGTGCTGAAGGGGACTTAATGGTTCCTATCTCCCCGCTTTCTCGCCCTAGTGGGCTCTCCACCAAGGCCCCTTGCATTGGTAGCATATCTGTTACCACACACAACACCCACCTTGCTACTGGCAAATCTCTTGCCACTCATATTGCTGAGGTATGCCGAAAGGCTGCCTTATCCCCTCTTGTGAGAGGAAAGCAGGTTGGCATCGCTTCTGAGAGCCACCGCAAGGCTACCCCTTGAACTCCTTTACTACCCCGAACCTCGACACTTGGAGGCTCGGCATACAAAGACGGAGATCCCGAGGTCTCCATCCCACACACACACCTAAAGGCTTGTGGTCCATCCGTTCGAGCCACACCTCGAGGAAAATTTCATCATGCCTCGAATGCGCATTCAAGGCTAGGTCTTCTTGGGCTGAACCCTGTGCGCATCATGCATCCAGCAACTTGGGGCAGCGCCAATTTTGTGTCAGCTTGAGCATCAAAGGTTCGACCGCTTCATCCTTTCTCTCACCACACACAGCTTCATCCTGTGAGAGATAGGTTCTTACCCCATCCCTCACAGACACAAGCGCGTGGGTCTTGACCTTCCAAGGTCAAACCTGTTGACTGAGCCCGGGCAGACTCCCAAGTCACCCGGATGGCTAAACGTAAGGGTGCACATGCACAAGCTTTACAGGTTCCTCCTCGCTCTCGATTCAAGTGGAGTCATGAACCAGCTCCTTCTTATGCTGCTCTCCCTTCACCGAGCAACCACCTCGAGACCTGGTACTCAAAGGTTTTTACTAAGTACCATCTTGAGCCAGCCTCAGATCAATTGCGGATCCGAGCCTCACAAAGGGACTCAGAGCGGCGGCCTAATGTCTTACAGAAGCCTCTTGCCTCCAAAGCAGAAGCCTAGGTTGCCTTTTGTCCTAGGGTTCCACTCCCTACTCCAATTAATAGACACAGCCTTGACATGTTTAAGAAAAGCGGAGCAGTCTAAACCTCAGGCCCA
The DNA here is from genome assembly GCF_000471905.2 of Amborella trichopoda. The sequence goes on from NW_006499799.1 coordinate 3,460,858, forward strand.
GTTCTGGGGTGAAGTCCACAACAGCCTTAGGATTAAGCAGAAGAGAGGTCTGCATATCCTGATCAGAGGGGCCTCTAAGGCAGCTAAGGTCACTACTCTCGGAGACCTTCAGTCTCGTAATCCCTTTTTCCCTCTGTAAACTCTAGAATCTGAGCGAGTCTAAGAGTATTGCTGGGTCATTATTGCCAAGCAACCAGGGTCCCAAGACCGTAGAACCAATCCTCACAAGATCGACATATAAGGCTCGAGTCCAGTCGGGCATGTTGAGCCTCTGCCGACTGACTTGCCCCGCACGACTTGCCAACCTCGGCAGTCCACTATGCCACTTGGATCTGTCCTTCCAAAAGAGACGGTCAGTGTCATGGTGATCAATGATCCGGATGACGCCCAAGAAGAGCAGATGAACCGGTTCGAGGTAATGGTGCAATCCATGCTTGAGAAGATGGAACGCTTAGAAGCCTTCAGGTCCTGTTCTTCTTACCATGAGACCGATTCCCCGACTGGTGAGGACACAGTTCCCATGCAAACTCCCCCATCAGCTTCCCAAGACAGCTCTGCCTCTCAATGGGTTTCCCAGACCAATACAGATGCCATGGTCTCTCATATCCTCGCCCATAGCCTCAAGAACAAGGTCCTAGGCATGCAAGAGGTGCCGCTCTACCAGAAGCTGTACCCTTCGTACATTGACTAGGTGTCGTTTCCCCCAAACTATCAAAAAGGGAAACTCCCACTATTTAATGGTACTACATCTCCTCACCAGCATACTGCCCACTTCCAAGCCGTCTGTCGAGAGACTGCGACTAAGGGTGACTCCTCCTCCGTCAGTTCGTCGAGACTCTCTAAGGGCCAGCCTTCTAGTGGTATGCTCGACTGCCTCCAAACTCGGTGCACACCTGGCAAGAAATGGAGCAGTTATTTTACTGATGCTTCCACGATGTCCAAAGGAACATAGAGACTATCGAGCTCCTTACTCTGACTCAAGACCCTGGTGAGCTGATTGACAAGTTCACCACTCGATGGAGAGAGCTGGCAACCTTTCATGACACCCCCATGGCCAAAAAAGAAGCTGTCCAGACTTGTATATGGAGCATGCTTCCCGAGATCGCCCTAAATGTTGAGGCCTCCAATTCGCCCTCCATGTTAGAGCTCATCTCTAAAGCAGTTCGTATATAGGGTATGTCTAAGCACCATGGCAGATCTCGTCAGCAACCCCCTGGTTTGAATTCTCACTCCAATAGTCGGGGCAACCAGTAAAAGGCGGTGATCAGCGCAGCCGTCACCCTTGGATGACATTAAGAATGTTGTCCTTCAAACCCTGGACCTCTCCAAGGCACAAATGCTTCAGAACGAGAGCAAACAACAGTCTTACAATAAGGTCCCGCCTCATAAACATGCTAGTCGAAGTGATTTATGGATCTAGTACAAGAATAAGGTTTACCCCTTCGACAAGGAGTGATCTCCTGCATTTCTTCGACTACTGGTAGAACATAACATGATCCAGCTGCAGGAGGTCAACACCCTAGAGCCGGTTAGGCAGCAGACAAATGAGAGGTACTGCGCAAATCACAGGAAGGTAGACCTTCCCATTCATGACTACAATAAGCTTAATGACACTATCGAAGCCATTATTAACAAGGGGCAAATAAAGCTCGAAGAGTTAAAGAAAGCATTCGGGGAAACTAAGGCCTCCCACATAGTGACAATCAATGAGGATGAGGGGGAACCCGCTATCCTCTGTGCACTATTCTCCAAAATGCTTGAGGAGGTACACATCATGTCGAAGCCGATAAGGCAGCTTAAGTTCTAGCCTCCAAAAACTAAGAACCTATGATGCTTGTATCACCTGATACGAGGCCATGACGTGAGCGAATGCACTGGCTTTCACGAACTCTTAGCAAAGAAGACGCAACAATGTCAAGAAGCTCATGGTAACCCAGAAGGGCGCCCTCAAGACCCTTTTCTGCCAGTACAAGAAGAACCCCTGACGCAAGCCCCGGGAAGCACTAAGCCAGACCCTCTGCGGGCCCTCTTCGAGGCAATGCTCCAATAGGGTCTCATCACCCCCAAGCCCGCCAGGCAGCCTAAATGCATTGCCTAGGGTACAGAAAACCTCTGGTGCCCATATCACCAAGTATGGGGCCACGAGTTGAAAGAATATTCTGATTCGAAGCTATAGTCACTCGGAAGGTATGAGAAGGCCACATCATCTGCGCCATTCTCCCCAACCACTTCCAAGCCATTGCTCCCATTAAGGAGGAGACCCCGCTGTAGGTCCCTTATGAGCATACACTAGACCCTTCAGAGCCTCGACTTCTCAGCCCTGGGAAGTCTACCATGGGCGAAGAAGGTTCAAATCCCTGAAGCGTGAGGCAGTCCACCAGGCTAGGACTACTCACCAACCTGATGAGGTAGACCAAACACTTCCTTGGGGTCCAGAAGGAGACAATGAGCACCCAGGTCTGCTCGTCGAAGGAATCGTCTCTCTCAGCCACTAGTCGAGGAAGAGTTTCTCAGGCCCCTTCCTCCACTGCCAACGTTACAAGACTTCATCCCAAGCACAACTTGCCTTATTCTTTCTTCCAATCACGCGGACGTCCCTAAGTCACCAACAGCTCGGGATCCCTCTAATATGGGTGACAACAATAAAAGCATCCCACAGCGGTCAAAGCTGGGGAAAGACCTAAAATACCCCCTGCAATTGTTCAAAATGGGTGATGATGCTAAAAGCACCCCTCAATGGTCAAAGCCGGGGCAAGACCTAAAATACCCCCCGCACACATCCAATTCCAGTGACGACTTAAAAAGCTGCTCGGGACATTCTAACTCTTCTTCTCCTCCCACATCTACTATTTCTTCCACAAGCACAGCTTGATAGTGCCCAGACTTCGATGCTCTAAATAGAGAGCTCAGAGGCACCAGTCTTAGTAGGTCGCACCAAAAGCGCCTCAGAGAGATGCTGGCCCAAGCGGCTGGATTCTCGACAGCTGCTGATGCCTTGGCAACCCAAGCCAAGATCGAGTCATCTTCAAGCTGCTTTTCCTATGAGGCATGTCACATGATCCAGGTTCATGAAGCATCACCCAACTCGGGGCAAGTATCGAGTGACCCCAATCGCAAAGTCATGGACTCCTTGTTCGAAGCCGACCCCTTCATTCCTTGCTCTGGCCAGAGACCAGAAATCGTCTCTCTCGCTGGGCCTCTCCTATAAGCAAAAATGTCGGGATCACGTGTCTCCACACTCGAGATTGATGAGAAGCATCTTGAATCCCCAGACGAAGAGTTACAAGATGCTTCGAAAGAGTGGGAAGAAGGTGGTCAGGCCACAGCTGACGAGCTCGAAGAGAAACTTAGGGGATGAAGCAGATTCAAGGCCAACTTTCATCTTGGTAAAGATGACTTCAGAAGAGAAAGAAAATTACATCTCCCTCCTCCGAGCAAACCGTGATGTCTTCACCTGGCAGTATCATGAGGTGCCTGGTGTAGACCCTCAAATTGCTGTCCATCGCCTTGGTATTGATCCAAGCATCAAACCCATGAAGTAGAAATCAAGGAGGTTTACACCCGACCTCGAGATGCAGATCGATGCTGAGGTGAACAAGCTTAGGCAAGCTGGATTCATATGAGAAGTCAAATACCCAAGATGGCTGGCTAATGTCATCCTAGTCAAGAAGAAGAATGGCTAAATCAGGGTCTGCATTGACTTCCGTGACTTGAATACCGACTACCCTAAGGATGATTTCCCCCTGCCATTCACTGAGATGCTTGTTGATTCCACGACTCATTGCTAAATCTTCTCCTTCATGGATGGATATTCTGGTTATAATCAATTCAGGATGACACTAGAAGATGAGGAGGCCACTGTGTTTCTAACCCCAAAAGGTGTCTTTTGCTACACTATGATTCCTTTTAGGTTAAAGAATGTCGGTGACACATACCAGCAAGCCATGATGACCATCTTCAAGGATATGATCCACAAGGAGGTCGAGTGTTATGTGGATGACCTGGTGTTGAAGTTTGAAACAAAGGACACTCACGCACAAGACCTCAAAAAGATATTTGAACGGTTGCAGTATCACCAACTCAAGATGAACCCCTTGAAATGCGCCTTTGGTGTACGCTCAGGAAAATTCTTAGGGTTCATCATGAGGTACCATGGGCTGGAGATCGAGCCAGTCAAAATCAAGGCCACTCAGGACATGCCATTATCTACGACCCTCCATGAATTGCGGTCTCTTCAAGGATATCTCGCCTACATTCGGAGGTTCATCTCAAACCTCTTAGGACGATGAAGGCCCTGTTCACATCTCCTAAAGAAGGACACTCCATATGGGATGAGACGTGTCAAGCTGTACTCGATGATATCAAGCAGTACCTGTTGAATCCTCGAGTACTCTCTACGCCAGTGTTGGGAAGGCCTCTCATCCTATACGTGACCGCTCTTGATGAGTCACTTGGAGCGCTCCTAGTGCAGAACAATGATGGGGGAAAGAGACAACACTATATTATCTTAGTTGCAGGATGCAGGGATAGGAAAAGAATTACCCTCCTATCGAAAAGATGTGCCTAGCCCTGATTTTCTCAGTACAGAAGCTCTACCATTATTTGCTTGGTTACGAAGTCATGTTAATCTCAAAGGCTAACCCGGTCAAATTCCTTATGACTTGGCCATGCCTGTCAGGATGTGGCCAAGTAGGCATTATTTTTTATGGAGTTCGACATCACGTATATTCCACAGAAGGCAGTCAAAGGTAAAGCCTTAGTAGACTTTCTCGCAGCTCACCCAGTCCCTTCGGAATCTCCCCTGTCAAATGATTTACCAGATGAAGAAGTTTTATGTATGACACTATCTCAGCTGTGGGAGATGTACTTCGACAGAGCATTCCAGTCTGATAGAGGAGGTACCAAAGTTGTATTCCTGACCCCCGATGGTGGAATGATTCCTCTATCCTTCTCACTGGCAGAGGCATCCTACCATAACAAAGTCGAATATCAAGCCCTCATAATCGGGTTGGAGATCGCCCAAGAGCTAGACCTGGGGTAGCTAAATGTCTTCGACTATTCTAAGCTCGTCATCTAGAAGCTTAAAGGGATTTATGATGTATGGAAGGATACTCTCAAGGCTTATCATGACACAACCAAAACTTAGATGGCCATGTTTGATGATTTCTCCTTGAGTCATATCCCTAGAAGGCTAAACTCGCGAGCCGATGCGTTCTCAAAGCTCGAGGCCACCATTCAACTGTCTTCATCAGGGCCCATTCCTGTTTGGGTAACAGAATGGAGGCATGTCGACATGAGAACTGAAGTTGATGCAAATGATGGAAGGGATGTCTTCCCTCAATGCCCGCTTTATCCATTCAGAGCATTCCTTACAGCCAACGATGTTATTAAGGTAGCGCAGGAAATATCTCGAAGCAAAGAATCCAAAGCTGAGCAATAAGAACCTGAATTCTTCAACCCAATGTGCGTATATGTAGAACAAGTGTAAGACTGGAGGGAGCCTATCATGAATTTCATAAAGCATAGAAGGCTGCCTGAGGATCGAGCGGAATGCAATGGCATACGACAGATGTCTACCAAGTACACTCTTCTCAGTGGGTATGTTCTCTTTCGTTGACCATTTGACGGAATTCTCCTAAGATGTGTCTACACACAAGAAGCAATCAAAGTAATCGAAGAAGTGCATTGAGGTATCTGCAGGCTACATCAGTCCGATCCCAGGCTCTATGAACGCATACGCAGACTCGGCTATTACTAGCCTTCAGTGGTCACTGACGCCCAAGACTATGCTAAAAGATGCTAGGTGTGCCAGATACCCTCATGCCTCATTCTTCAACCGTTGGAGCCTCTCCATCCTATAGTAACATCATGGCCCTTTTCCCAATGGGGTATGGATACTGTAGGACCCATCGATCCTCCTTCTGCCTTGGGTCATGCCTTCATTCTAGTAGCAATAGATTACTTTTCTATGTGGGCTAAGGCGGTTCCTCTTAAGCAGGTTCCAGGGACCGCTGTGGCCAACTTCGTGCGTCACCACATTATATACCGGTTTGGGGTTCCGGATCAAATAATATCTGATAATGGCCCTCAATTTAGAAGCCATGACATTGATCTCCTAGTCAACCAGTTTGGCTTTGAGTGGAAATATTTAACCATGTACTACCCTTGAACCAACGGGTTAGCTGAGGCATCAACAAAACCCTGTGTGGGGTGCTCTGGAAGTCAGTTTCAAAGTCAAGGAAGAATTAGTAAAAAAAGCAGCTTGAAGCTCTGTGGGTCTATCACAACACCACAGCAATGCAACAAACTCTACCCCTTACGGAGGTGAGGCGGTTTTACCCGTCGAAGTTCAAAATACCTTCAGTCCGTGTCATTGTACATCAAGGACTAACCGAAGATGAAAGGGTCAAGCTTCGATATCAGGAGTTGGATGCCCTTGACAAAGAGAGACTAGAGACCTAGCAGAACCTCGAGCTCAACCAGGGGAGAATGAAGAGAGCCTTTGACAAATCTATCAAGATTTGCTCCTTCATTCGAGGAGACCTAGTCTTAGTAGTCAAGAGACCAATTGTCATGCACGGGTACTGCAAAGGAAAGTTCGAACCCAAGTGAGAAGGCCTGTTCATAGGAAAAAAGGTCACACCAAACGGGGCCTATATACTAGCAAACTCAGATGGAGGAGAGGCAATGCCCCCTATCAATGGATAATACCTAAAGAAGTACTATCCCCGATGTATCCCTAAATTTTAGGGGTGCATGTAGTAAAAAGAAGAAAATGGAAAAGAAGAATATTAAGCTAGCTCAAAATAAGTTAATTTCTTTCATTGGATTATAGAGAGTTACAAGCCACAATCAAAAGCTCATTACTAGGGCATGGACCTCATAGAAGATTGAGTCCTTCATCCTCCCCAATCCAAGATGACTACAGTTCCTGGCCCTCATCCTTTACCACACCTGATGGAGATAGCTCTCTCATGTGCAAGAAGAGTTGACCAACTGCGACCTAGATTGCAGTTTTGGTAAGAGGTCCATCAAACCTCAATGCTAAATGTAATAGAGGTCTGCAAATTTTGACTAGGGGGGTGACCAAGGCAGTCAAAACAGCCAATTTTGACAACCCTCTTCACCTGTATCCCTTCTACCCCCTTCAAACGATGAAGCCTCAAGAAGAGCTCTATGAGCCTTGTGTTATGGTTACTGTTGCAGAAGAAGACCCAGCCACTCAACAGCCATGGTCTTAAGACCATTGTGAACCAGTCCCGAGACCGTCGAGAACTGGTCCAAACCTGATCTACGTACAAAATTTGAGTTCAGTCGGGGCATGCTGACTCCTTACTGACTGACCTACCATGTCCGACTTGTCAAGATCGCAAACCTTCTATCGCCACTAACATTGACCTCCCTAGAGAAACAGTTAGTGTAATGGTCATATGTGAGCCCAGTGATGCGCAAGAGGATCACACAAACAACTCTGACGATATGGTGCACGCGATGATATAAAAGATTGATCATATTGACGCTGCATGCCAGTCGGCTAGCCACGAGGTCAATTCCCATCACTCTGATGGTATACCTTCACGGCAGCCTCCTCTATTTACCTCGCAGGACAATTATGTCCCTCATCTGGTCTCTCAGTCTGATATTGACGCTATGATCACCTATAGCCTAAAGAACAGACAAATTCCAGGCATATGGTGGGTGATGCCCTATCAAAGACCATACCCCTCCTATATTGATCAAGTCCCATTCCCCTCAGACTATAAGAAAGGGAAGTTTCCTCTATTCAGTGGAACCACCTCCCCAAACCAGCATATCGCCCACTTCCAGTCGGCATGTAGAGAAACGACAGCTGAAGGGAGACTTCTTCTCCGCCAGTTCGTCGAGACCCTTGATGGCTCGGCATTTCAATGGTATGCCCGACTTTCTCCAAACTCGGTGCATACATAAGAGGAGATGGAGAAACTATTCTATCAACGCTTCTATGAGGTCGAGAGAGAGGTTCAAACCATCGAGCTTCTCACCCTGACTCAAGACCCCAATGAGCCTGTAGATCAGTTTATATCAAGAAGGAGAAACTTGGCTTCCCACCATCCTAATCTTATGCCTGAGAAGGAAGCAGTCCAAACTTATGTGCGGAATATGCGACCTAAAATCGCTCTACATGTCAAGGCCTCCAATCCAACCTCCGTGTCAGAGTTGACCTCTAAATCAGTTCGCATAGCAAGTTTGTCATGCCATCATGGTGCGGCATGACAACCATCTACAAGTTTGGCAAGTAATTGGGGCAATGAATGCTCTCGGAATAACACATGGGGTAGCCAACAGAAAGGGGTAATTAATTCAAAGAAGGCTTCCCCCCAAACTTTGGACCTCTCTAAAGGGGTAACCGCGACAATAATAGCACCCCAGGCTGACAAGCAACAACCGTCGTACAATAGGGTACCTCCACTAGCCAACTTTGATGAGAATGATTATCTCTCCAAGCATAGGAATAAGGTCTATCCCTTTGAGAAGGAATGGGTCCCTGCGTTGTTCCAGTTATTATTGGAGTAGAATATGATCCATCTTCCATAAACCAAGTTCCCCCAGCAATCTGTCCTTGACGATCAGGCGAATTATTGTGCTTACCATTAGAAGATTAATCATCCTACGTATGACTACTACACGCTAAAGGACATCATTGAGGCCTTGATTCAGAAGGGTCAGATAAAGCGTGAAGACTTAAAGAAGGCCTTCGGGGCAGTTGAGGTCTCTCATGTTGTAACCATCCAGGAGGAGGATGAAGTGCCTGGAATTCTCTACACCTTCTTCATTATAATGCTTCAGGAAGGAATAATCACACCGAAGCAGGAAAGGCAACCCCTTCGCCTTGTTAAGGGGATTGAAGATCGTTGGTGTCCATATCATCAAATAAGAGGGTATTACTTATCAGAATGCACAACTTTCCTTGACATATTTGCAAAGAAGATGCAAGAGTATCAAGAATTCTACAATCTTCCTGTAAGTGATCCTCAAATCATTTCCTCATCAGGGCAAGAAGATCTCATAACGTAGGACCTTTCAGTCCATGACTCAGACCCTGCGGCACCCTCAACTTCCCAGCCATGGATGATCTACCGTGGCCGAAGCAAACTCTAGTCTTTGAGGTGAGAAGCAGTTTGTCAAGCTAAGGATGTTCGCCAGTCCAGCAAGACGAATCACATATTACCTCGAAAAACCAAAAAAGATGGGCACCAAGGGCTACTTGCCGAAGAAACAAGACCTCTCAACCCATAGTCGAGCTGAAATTTCTAGGTCCACTTCCTCTATTGCTAACTTTGCTGGACATCATCCATGGCACGATCCTTTTTCCTTCTTCATGCTGTTAAGAAGACGTTCCCGTTACATCTTCCACTCTACAAATGTCTGATGAGGGTGACGATGTTGAATGCACTCCCCAATGGTCTGAGCAAGGGAAAGACGTAAAAGATCCCCTGCACCTGGCCAATCTTGGTGATGACATTAAAAGCTGCCCAAATCGGTCTGATGAGGGGAATGACCTTAAAATTCCCCCACTTTCCAACCCTTTTCCACCTTCTTCCCCAGCTTCTCATTCTCTTATGTCTTCTGTAGATACAACCTTGATGTGATAAGACTTCGAGGCTCTCGACCGGGAATTCGAAGGAATCAATATAAGTAGGACGCTGCGGAAGCGATTGAGAAAGACCTTAACACAAGAAGTAAGATTCTTAACAATTGCTGATGCCCTAGCTGCTAAAGCCAAGGATGAGCCACCTTCGTCAAAGAAGTTCAAGAAGTCGAAGCCAAAGAAGGCCCAGTGGGCCCTTGAGCCTGAGTTCGAGCAAAGATTGGGAGAGTCAAGGGGGCAAAGCTTCTATTCTCAAGGAGCTTGCCACATGGTGCAAATTTCAGGAGCAATACTCACCACAGGGCAGATGAATCTTAGATCATAGAGGACGTTGCAGCCTCCACCGTAAAAGTCGGGCAACTTGAACTTCCCTAGTCCGCCTTTGCCCCCTAATCCAAAGACTAGTTTGCCTATCCTACAACTCCCTGGGCTCCTTCCTAATCCCAATACACCTATTCTCAATTCCCTAAGACTCCTTTGACCCCATGCACTCAGTCTCTCTCAAAGCCTCAAACTTCCATCACTCAAACCAAGCCCGCTGTGCAATTAAGTCAGCCAACCGGCCAAAATAAACCCTCTTTACCCAAACCTACTCCTCAGCCCAATATACCGACCAAACCAGTGGTAGGACCAGGAGCACAATGCCTTGATCAAGAGAAGGTGAAATATGATGTGATAGGGCATCTACGGAAGCTTCTAGCCCTTCTTAGTGTCTACGACGCGCTCATTCTTTCAAAGGATTACCGGATGGCTTTGGTTCAAGCTCTCTCTGACCCAAAAGTGTATGAGACGTAGACCTTGAAATTCTACAAGGATGTATGCCAATCATCTTTTCAGAAGATGATCTGCAGCTGGAGGAAAGTTTCATAATCACCCTCTCTTTGTTGCTGGTAAATTACATGCGTGCCCCATCAATTGAATCATGTTAGATGGAGGGTCGACAGTCAACCTCATTCCAAGAAGGATCCTTACTCTATTAGGGTTGGGGTCCGAAGACCTTACCCGACCCACATCACAGTTCAGGGGTTTAACCAATCAAGAGAGAAATATGCTGACACGATACGCCTTCATTTTAAGATCGGTGAGCTGAACGATTACACCCAGTTTCATGTAATCGACACCGACACTTCTTTCAATATTCTCCTCGGTCGGTCATGGCTCCATGATCAGGGGGTGGTCCCATCAACATTGCACCAATGTTTCAAGTATAGTCGAGACAGGAGACAACAGATGGTCTATGCTGACAAAAGACCATTCTATGTGGCCAATAGTCACTATGCAGATGCAAAATATTATTTCACAGATCTGGCGTCGCCTCTGAAGCTAAGAGAAGAAGTTCACGAGTCTACACGCAAGGCGGTGTCCTTGACTCATGAAGATGTTGAGAATGTTAGAAGGACGTTGGTGAACATGTTCAAGGAAGAAGAAATGCAGGGCAGAATTTTACCCCCTAACTACTCTTCATTCCGACATCCTAATTATCATCCCTCAAGAAACTCCTTCTTCATTTGAAAAAGAGTCCTTACCATCCCTCAGGAAACTCCTTCTTCATTTGAAAAAGAGTCCTTACCTTCTACCACCAGTTCTGAGACACCTTGGCTGGAAAATGAACCAGAAGTCATTCCTGAGATCGAGCAAGCCATGGGGGTAGAATTCCCAGCTCCAAGGGTCACCTACACGCCGGACCATAAAAAATTCCTGCATATCCTCATTGCACTCTTGAAAGCCGAAGCAACATGACAACCGCAACGAAAAGTCTTTCAAAATCTGGTTGCTATAAATTTAGAAGATGTTCTTCAGATCGTTGTCCAGCCAAAAGTTTTACTTTTCCCTGACCTCTCAAGAGATAAGTTTGAAGAAGGGCAACTTCCTTCCCCTCAAGGGCAAGATCCTCTAGCAAACTTGAGAACCGAAGTCCGCAGCCTCCAGAGCCAATTGGAGGTCATGCACATCACTTCAAAGCATCTCAAAGAGTTCGTGCCAAAAACTAAAAGCTATGATGAGCTTGAAGTAAATGCACCAATAATGGAGGCCGAAGCCCCTCTTGAATGGACTATCTATAACAATCAAGCCCAAATCATGAGGAAAATGAACTATGAGCCTTTGGCCAATCTGACATTGAAAGGAGAAAAAGTAATGACCCCTTTTTTGAAGCTATCCAAGCCACGACAGCCCGCCATGAGGCTAAACAAGGCCTAGGGTATTAGTCTCTTAGGACAATGGAAGTGTCGAGAGGCGTTCAAAAGAATCACATGAAGTGTGACAAAAGTAAAGAGAAAATGAAGTCATGCAATAAAGCCAATGAGAGGAGCACTTTATTCATCAGTCAAAAATTTTACAAGTGTTAAAGAAAAAAAAAAGGGGAGAATGACATGCTCAGAAACGTCAATCATCCTATTGATCTCAGCGCTGCGTGCTTCAAGAGAAGTCTCAATGCCTTTCAACTCTGCCACATGCTTCCATACGAAGCCAATACCTTAGCAGTCCAGGAAGCGTATCCCTTCAGACATTGGTGCTCTCTCTGAATCCGGAGGCCTTTTGCTGACCACCTAAGTAATCCCTTCGCCTGGACCATTTGCTTCCCCAAGGTGGGCAAGTTCTCCTCGGAAGCTATGTTCTGATGCATACGATGTAGAAGTGTCATCCCTTCTTCAATACAAACGTTGCCATCATTGCCCTCTCGTACTTCAAGGCATATGGGCTCATAAATGAATGTAACACTAAGGGGCCATTATGGTTCGCACACTGGCTGGGTCAGCCAAATGGGTTCGCCCCTTGATAAAACTTCACCTGTAAAATCATGGGCACCGATTTTCCCTTCCCTTGGGAGCCTCTTCACATCGGGGATTTGGTAAGAAGAACCAGCCATTACAAGGGATTTAGTGGTTCACTCCTAAAAAGTTGTTATGGCATTGAAACATCGCTAGTTGAATTTGTCCAACACTCAGCGCCGATTGAGCCTCTTAAACACCTAGCGCCGAGTGAGCTCCTCAATGCCCAGCACCGGTTACGTGTTAACGATTAACGCTGGGTGAGTTTTTTGAACACTCAGTGCCGATCGAGCTTCTCAATGCTACGCCGGTTGAGCGCTAACAATTAGTGCTGGTTAAGTCTTTCAGCACTCAGCGCCAGTTCAAATTGCCAACACCCTAGCGCCGGTTGAGTTTTTCAAAGGCCAGCGCCGGCTGAGAGAAAATACCTCACACGTGTCACGAATCCTAGTCGTGACACCTCAAATTCAGTGGTGCCAACTGACAACCGTCGACACATCCTTCGGCGTCGCTTCACACATGAGCAACTGATAGCCGTACAACTTCCCCACAACGTTTCACCTCCTGCAGCCGTACGACCCACCTTCTACGACTGTTTGTCTTCCCCTGGAACATCTGCCACATGGCATAAACTCACTGGAAAACTTTCCCGCATATCTTTTTGATCTAGACTTCACTAGAACCTTGTCGGGAAACCTCAATGATGCCACAAATAATGTCAAAAAGTGGAGATAACCTCGGTAAACAACTTGAAAGTGTCCAGAAACTTCTGAAACACCAAGAGTGGTATTAGGAAACTACCACAATTATTGTGCCTACCATCGGAGGATCAATCATCCCATAGATGACTGCTACACGCTAAAGGCTAACATTGAGGCCCTGATTCTGAAAGGTCAAATAAAGCTTGAAGATTTAAAGAAGGCCTTCGGGGCAGCTGAGGTCTCCCATGCCGTAACCATTCAAGCGGAGGATGAAATTCCAGGGATCCTCTATGCCTCTTCATTATAATGCTTCACGAAGGCATAATCACACTGAAGCAGGCAAGGCAACCCCGTCGCCTTGCTAAGGGGACTGAAGATCGTTGGTGTCCATACCATCAGATAAAAAGTCATTACTTGTTAGAATGCACATCTTTCCTTGACATATTCGCGAAGAAGATGCGGGAATATCAAGAATTTTACAACCTCCCCATAAGTGATCCCTAAATCACTTCCTCAGGGAAAGAAGATCTCACAAGGTAGGACCTTTCGATCAATGACTCAGGTTCTGCAAAACCCTCGACTTCCCAGTCATGGATGATCTATAGTGGCCGAAGTAGACTCAAGTCTTTGAGGGGAGAAGTGGTTCACCAAGCCAGTTCTGATCATGAACCCAGTGAGACAAATCAAATAGCACCTCATAAAATTAGAAAGAGATGAACACCAAAGGTTTCTTGCTGAAGAAACAAGACTGCTCAACCCACAGTCGAGCAGGATCTTCTCATGCCCCTTCCTTCGTTGCCAACTCTGCTGAACTTCATCCTCGGCATAGTCCTTTTCCCTTCTTCATCCCGTCAAGAAGACGTCCCCATGCCATCTTCCACTTAGCAAACTTCCGATGAGGGTGACGACGTTAAAAGAACTCCCCAGTGGTTTAAGCAGGGGAAAGACCTAAAAGATCCCCTGCAATCGTCCAACTCTGGCGATGACGTAAAAAGCTGCCCATATCGGTCTGATGAGGGGAATGACCTTAAATGTCCCCCACTTTCTAACCCTTCTACATCGTCTTCTCCTGCTTCTCATTCTCTTTCCCCTATGTCTTCTTCAGGTACGACCTTGACGTGCCTAGACTTCGAGGCTCTCGATCGGGAATTCGAAGGAATCAATATAAGCAGGATGCAGCGGAAGCGATTAAGAAAGACCCTAGCATAAGCAGCAAGATTCTTAATAGTTGTTGATGCCCTGATAACTAAAGCTAAGGCAGAGCCACCTATCACAAAGAAGCGCAAGAAGTCAAAGCCAAAGAAACCTCAGTGGCCATCTGAGCCTGAGTTCGAGCAGAGATTGAGACAGTTAAGGGGGCAAAGCTTCTATTCTCAGGGAGCTTGCCACATGGTGCAAATATCTGGAGCAATGCCCACCACGGGGCAGATAACCTCAAATCAAGAAAGACATTGTAGTCTTCATCGCAGAAAGCGGGTACCTTGAACTTCCCCAGTTTACCACTGCCCCTTAATCCAAAGGCTAGTCTGCCTATCCTACAGCTTCCTGGACTTCATCCTAAACCCAATTTCCTGGGCCCTTTTTTCCCATACACTTAGTCTCTTCTAGAACCTCAAACTTCAATCACTCAAACCAAGCCCACTGTGCAATCAAGTCAGCCAGCTAGCCAAAATAAACCCTCTGTACCCAAACCTGCTCCTCAACCCAATATACCTACCAAATTAGTGGCAGGACCACGAGCACAAGGCCTTGATCAAGAGAAGATGAAATATGATGTGATAGGGCATCTATATAAGCTTCTTACCCTTCTAGCGTCTACGATGCCCTCATTCTGTCAAAGGAATACCGAACGGCTTTGTTTCAAGCTCTCTTTGACCCAAAAGTGTACGAGACCAAAGTAGAACATATCGAGGTAGACCCAGCAATTCTATAAGGATGTATGCCAATCATCTTTTCAAAGGACGATCTGTAATTAGGCGAAAAGTTTCATAATCGCCCTCTCTTTGTTGCTGGTGAATTGCATGCATGCTTCATCAACCGAATCATGTTAGATGGAGGGTCGACAATCAACCTCATTTCAAGAAGGATCCTTACTCGATTAGGGATGGGGTCCGAAGATCTTACCCTAACCCACATCACAGTTGAGGGGTTTAACTAATCAAGAGAGAAGCTGGTTGACATGATACGCCTTCGTTTTAAGATCGGTGAGCTGAATGATTATGCCTAGTTTCATGTAATCGACACTGACACTTCCTACAATATTCTCCTCGGTCGGCCATGGCTCCATGATCAAGGGTGGTCCTATCAACATTGCACCAATATTTCAAGTATAGCCGAGACGAGAGACAACATACGGTCTATGCTGACAAAAGACCATTCCCTGTGGCCGAAACTCACTATGCAGATGCAAAATATTATTTCACAGATCTAGCATCACCTTAGAAGTTGCGTGATGATGGTCACGAGGCTACAAGCAAGACCACATCTTTGTCTCATGAAGATGTTGAGGATGTTGGGAGGACGTTACTTAATATGTTCAAAGAGGAAGAAAGGCAGGGCAGATATTTACCCGTAACTACTCTTCATTCCAACATCCCAACCATCATCCCTCAAGAAACTCCTCCTTCCTTTGAAAAAGAGTCCTCACCCTCTGCCCCCAGTTTTGAGCCACTGTGGCCAAAAAATGAACCAGAAGTCATTTATGAGATCGAGCAAGCCATAAGGGTAGAATTCCCAGCTCCAAGGATCACTTATACACCAGACCACCAGAAAGTCCTGCATATCTCCATAGCGCTCTTAAAAGCCGAAGCGGCATGACAACTGCTACGAAGGGTTTTTCAAAATCCGGTTTGTACAGAGGATGTTCCTCAGACCATTGTTCAGCCAAAATTTTTACTTTTCCCCAAATCATGAGGAAAATGAACTATGATCCTTTGGCCAATCAGACATTGAAAGGAGAAAAAGCAACAAATCCTTATTTCGAAGCTATCCGAGCCACGACAGTCCACCATGGGTCTAAACAAGGCCTAGGGTATTAGTCTCTTGGGACGAGGAAAGTGTCAAGAGGCATTCAAATGAATCACATGAAGCACAGTAAAAGTAAAGAGAGAATGAAACCATCCAGTAAAGTCAATCAAAAAGAGAAGCACTTTATTCATCAGTCAAACTTTTTACAAGTGCCAAGAAAAATAAAATAAAAAAAAGAGAAGGGGAATGACATGCTCAGAAACTATCAATCATCTTATTGATCTCTACACTAAGCGCTTCAGGGGAAGTCTCGATGCCTTGAACACGTACCTTTCGCTCCACCACTGTTTGAATCACCTCTGTCATCACCAAAGTTTCTGACTCAATTGTGCCATCGAGTTCGGACAAATCTGCAACCAAAGAGGCCTCCATGGTCTTCCTTTGAGCTATCTCTTCTCGGGGCCCGTGAATTCTTCCTTCAGTACTTGCATTGCCTCTCTGACTTCGATCATTCTCTTGAAGCTCCCTTGTGCCTCTTTCTTGTGGTCCTGTTGGCGGCCAGCTATAAAGGCTTTCTTCTCAATACAAGCATCTATCGTCTCCCGAATGTGCAAGATCAGCTCTTCCAAGGAGGCTACCCCTCTGGCTTCTTCCTCATGATGAAGCACTCCCAATTGCCAGTTCTCCAACTCGTTTAGAGTTGCACCAAATTGGGAAAGCACCTTAGTCCCGACCGTAATAGTCCCTGCATACTTCCTCAGCCTGGCCTAACCTTCTCCCAGCTCATTCAAGGCAGCTCCCTCAAGCCCTAAAGGCCTACTCTAAGCATGCCTTCAATCATGTTAGAAACACCATCGAAAACAGGCCTGGACTGTGCTGCTAAGGCCACCACTACGGCATACACCTCGACCTCAAGGACCGAGCTTGTTGAAGAGATAGCCATCTAAGCCACTAGCTTCTTTGAAACAAGGGCAAAGCCTAGAGCTTCTTCCCATTCAGGCTCATGGACAGCCCCGAAGTCAATCTGCATGGGTTCTTCGATGCCAGCCTCGCTGTCTGGACCCTCTCTTATGGGGACCTCTACTTCTATACCAATAGGTTGTACATGAACTTGTTCCCCTTGCTCCTCACACTCCTAGGCTGGCACCTCAGCATCATCAAGTTTAGGAATTACCCCTTCTCTTTAGCCTTCGCCAGCCAACTTATCCCTGGCAGTGGCTTCCTCCACTTCGCCCTCGCCTTCAACAGCTAAAACGTAGGCCACAAAGAGCTCAGTCCCCTCATTTTCATGACTCGGGGCCACAGGAACAGCAAATTTTTGATGCTCGGGCATGTCATCAACTTCAAGCTCTTCTCCTTGATCCATAGCCCCTGCCTTGGTCAAGGCACTAAACCCCTAGTTCATCGAGGCCGCAGTGACATCTGAACCCCTATCTGGAGCAGTTGCTTCAGGGATTTCAACCTCCTTAGTCTCCACCCGAGCTGCCTCAGACTCAGGAACTACCCTTGGACTCAAGGGTGTCTCCCTAAGATCCGAAGTCCCCTCCAGATCAGAAGCAATGCCGATAGGCTTTGAGATCTCGGAGTCTTCTTCCTCGATTTCTGAAGAAAAATAAAACACTTTAGCAGAAGCAGAAGATGGTTTAGAAAGAACAAAGGGTGATACTAAAAGAATTCTTAAAAGATCATAAGAGGAATGCCTACCTTCTGTTTTTGACACCACACGAAGCTTGTCGCTCTTTCGCCTCTGAATACCCCCACTACCTGAAGACGTTGCATTGGTGTCCACAGTAGTCGGACACTTTCTTTTATTTCCCCCTACTGGAGTTGGACCTGCCGCCTCATATCCACCTCCTTGAGAAGACCTTCCAGCAATTTGTTGTGTAGACTGCTCCCAATTAGGACATTCAGGTCATGTGGTGGACGCTTCTCATAACCAGGGACTTGTCGCCCCTCAGCCCATTTGAAGATCGAGCTAAGATTGTCGAAGACACTCCCGATCATCGTCTTCATTGCAAGGAACTCTGGCGAGGCCTCGTCAGCTGCTATCTCACGTGGAAGCCCTATAGCTAGCCAGTTGGAGGGGTAATCCAAGGAGAAAACCACGTCAGGAGCAAGAGCATCCGCCAACCTCCTTTGTCGGGCGTCCTGGCACCAGTTACCAATCATCCCTTTCCAAGAGTGATCCTTATCCCAATAGCCCTTACTAGTAACCCTCCACCAGTTCACATATGCCTTGGTGGTTCGAAGCCTCCAACCGAAGAGAGGTAGCACATACTTGCTGGTCTCTGTCATTTCAAGACACATAGACCAAGTGGTCCGTATATGCTCCGGCAGCTAGCACTCTCAGAAAGATCCAAACTCTTCAGCCCTTCCCTTATACACCTTACTCTGGCGCTTTTCAAAAAATAACGAGAAGGGGCAGCCTTGGTCTAGCCCATGCTGATGGGCGAAACAGTGGGGGAAATACTCCTCTAGCCGGGCATTGTGTGGAGTCCGATAAGGTAAGACTCCAGCTCTGATGCTCAGCATGAACATGAGTTCCTTAATCATTGTTGAGGCACCATCCAGTTCCTTCCACAACTCATCAATTAAAGCACGGTCAGTGAAGCTTCTGACCGAAAAAGGGACTCGTCTCATGTGCAAAGAATCATTTGCAAATAGACCCCGAGCTTCCCATGGGGTATGGAAGATAGCCCTCTGGTTCACAATCCTCATCAAGAAGGGCCATAATTTATTTCTTGAGCACTGATGTTTGACGTAGGTGTCAGGGAAATAATCCCTTAGCCATCCGTAAACATAATGCGCAGGGAACAGAGTTTTAAAGTCTTCAAGAAAAGCTTCTCCTCCTACGATATCGTTCCCTCCCTCTTTGCCCTTATAGGCTTTTCCACAGGAGATGGCCCCCAAGCCATGGTATAAGTTGCACAGGACTGGCTGAGCAAGGGCATACTCACGCCCTCTGGCCATGTCGCATGCCACATATAGTACGCCAAGACGAATTTCGTCCCCCCAACTCGAGAGCACAAACTTACACAAGAATAAGGCTAGGTAGGCGGCCAAGAAGACACGGTCATCGTCAGTCTCGAGTTGATATAAGGGAGGCGTCTCTTTTGCAATTGCCTTCCCCTTCCCCTTCAGAGTACCCTGACCGCCCTCAGGATAACCCCAGTAAAAGAATTTCACCCATTCTATAAAGGTGACCTTGCCATTGGTAGATCGGCCTACAATAGACTGATACGCCCCAAAGATCTTTGGAAGACTAGCCGGCGGCTCTTCATCTCCCAAGTTAACATTACTGAAGATCACTGAGTTTGAGGGCACAAACTCATCATACATAACCCCGAGCATTGGGAGACCTCCAATAAAGTGAAGATCCCGTAAAGAGATTCCCACTTCGCCATGACCATTAAGCCAAGTATTACTCACATGGCTCCACGTCTCCAGCAATACCTTTATTGTATTAGGACAATGGTCGTAGTAGCTACCCAAACACTGTATCGCTATTAATAGCAAAGCACGCTCAAGAACACTTCCATACGAAGGCAATACCTTGGCAGTCCAGGAAGTGTATCCCTTAAGATATTGGTACTCTCCTTGAATCCAGAGGCCTTTTGCTGACCACCTAAGTAATCCCTTCACCTAGACCATTCGCTTCCCCAAGGTGGGCAAGTTCTTCCTAGAAGCTATGTTTCGATGCATGCAATGAAGAAGTGTTATCCCTTCTTCAATACATACGTTGCCATCATTGCCCTCCTGCACTTCAAAGCATACGGGTTTAGAAATTAATGTAACACTAAGGGGTCATTCTAGTTCGCACACTGGTTGGGTCAACCAAATGGATTCTCCCCTTGATAAACTTCACCCATAAAATCATGGGCACCGATTTCCCCTTCCCTTGGGATCCTCTTCACATCAGGGATTTGGTAAGAAGAACGGCCATTACAAAGGATTTAGTGGTTCACTCCTAAAACGTTGCTAAGGCACTGGAACAACGCCGGTCGAGTTTGTCCAACACTCAGCACCGGTTGAGCCTCTCAAACACCTAGCGCTGGGTGAGCTCCTCAATGTCAGTGTCGGTTACCTGTTAACAATTAGCGTCAGGTGAGTTTGTCGAACACAGCGCTAGTCTAGCTTCTCAGTGCCTAGTGCCGGTTGAGCGCCGGTTGAGTCTTTCAGCACTCAACGCCTGTTCAAATTGTCAACACCCCAGCGTCGGTTGATTTTTTCAATGGCCAGCGTTGGCAGAGAGGTCACACGTGCCATGAATCCTAGTCGTGACACCTTGACTTCTGTCGCACTGACTGACAACCATCGCCACGTCCTTCAGTGCCGCCTCACACACGAGCGACTGATAACCGTATGACCTCCCCACGACGTTTCACCTCATATAATGATACGCTTCTACGGCCGTTCGTCTTCCCTCGAAACTTCTGCCACACGGCTGAAAACTCACAAGAAAACTTTCCCGCCTATCCTTTTGACCTGGACTTCACCAGAACCTCACCGAGAAACCTCTGCGATGCCACTAACAGTGTCAAAAATTGGAGATAATCCCGATAAACCTCTTGAAAGTGTCTGGAAACTTTTGCAACACCACGAGTGGTGTCCGCAAATAACCACAACTGCAGGGAAACCGCTATCAAAAAGGAAAACGGCAGCCAAAATTTCTGCCCTTTCGTGGAAAACTTCCTCAAGGACTCTCCTTTCCCTACTATTCTCTCTGCAACTTCAGCGAATTCTAGGCAAAGTCTGCACACCAAAGGTCTTCTCTGTCAAACCCTTACCAAAATCCTACTGCCTACCGAAGAACCTTCTCCTCAGAAACTAATGCTGCAATCCCACTACTCGCTGGAAACTTCAACCGAGCACAATCTCCTCACGAGTAAAGAAAACTTGCTTAAGTTTTTACCCTTGGTGAAAAATAAGGGAAAACGGGGTTTGCCCCCTTATATAGACTACACTGCCCTCAAAAGCCCTTCACAAACTCGGAATACTAGTAGTGTCCAAGGGAAGCCAAGCGACAATGAGCCGTGTCGGGCTTGGACACAAGGCCTGAGGTCGCTCTCATCGATCCATCCCCAGCACCGATTGAAGCAACGCCAGGTAAGTTTCCAAATACAACCTCAGCACTGGTTGACTTAGCGTTGGGTATGTTTCCAAATACGACCCTAGCGCCGGTTGACTTAGGGCCGGATGTGTTTCCAAATAAACCTCAGTGTCGGGTGTGTTTCCAAATACAACCTTAACACAGAGTGTGTTTCCAAATACAACCTGAGCATCGGTTGACTTAGCGTCGGGTGTGTCTCCAAATAACTGTAGCGCCAGTTGAATTAACGTCGGGTGTGTTTCCAAATACGACCCTAGAGCCAGTTGACTTAGTGCCGGGTGTGTTTCCAAATACAACCTTAGTGCCGGTTGACTTAGCACTGGGTATGTCTCCAAAACAACCTTAGCACCGGTTGTCTTCAGATAATACCACAGGTCATTCACAACTCCAGCTGAACGGCACCAGTTGTGTAGTGAGAACTCGGCGTCGGTTGAAAATTCGTGATAAACCATCAGTGCTACACATGGCGTCGGCCGTATTTCAAGCAGTGTATGCCCTACCACTATACCTAGTGGAGTTGTACCCAAGCCATGATGTGTCATCCCTACTAGATTTACACCCAGGATGTTGCACCTAAACTGTGACTTCCCCAATGGAATCGGGAGTAGTCCTTCATCCCCGACAAGGAGTCACACTCATACTATGGCCCATCATCCCCAGTGAAGTTAGGGTAATTCTTACTTCCCCAATCCCCAGTGGATCACTTTCACAGTATGCTACCTTGCACCTCAAGGAATCAGGTTACCTGTTATAGAGACTCAACTTTCACCCAAAGAGTACGCTTACCCCTTTTAAAACAACAGTGATGTCCACTTCTGCTAGTCATCCTTCATCCGGCAACATTTCCATCTGAGCCCTCAATTTGTGAATAGACTTAGCCATTTTATCCCTAGGGAGTCGAATTACCATCCATAGACCTATTCCCTACGAAACTCCACCTACATGGCGACCTACACGATGGTTTAGATGCACGACCTTAAACTCCATGGTCCAAACTATATGAACTTAAACTGTAGTTACAGTCCATACTGCATGACCCTAAATTGCTCAGCCACAGTTCATACTGCATGACCCTTAACTGCTCAGCCACAGTCCATACTGCATGACCCTAAATTGCTCAGCCTAAGTCCATATTGCATGACCCCAAGCTGCTCAGCCATGGTCCATACTGCATGACCCTAAACTACTCAGCCATGGTCCATACTGCACGACCCTAAACTGCTCAGCCTCTGTCCATATTGCATGACCCTAAACTGCTCAGTCTTAGCCCATACTGCATGACCCTAAACTACTCAACCATGGTCTAGATGCACGACCCTAAACTCCATGTTCCAAACTCTACAACCTTAAAATGTAACGATGATCTAGATGCACGTCTCTAAACTCCATGGTCCAAACTGTATGACCTTAAACTGTAAATGTGGTCCATACTACATGACCTTAAACTGCTCAGGCACGGTCATACTGCATGACCCTAAACTGCTCAGCCTTGGTTCATACTGCATGACCCTAAACTGCTCAGCCTCAATCCATACTGCATGACCTTAAAGTGCTCAGCCTCAGTCCATACTGCATGATCTTAAACTGCTCAGCCTCGGTCTATACTACATGACCCTTAACTGCTTAGCACCATGGTCCGAACTATATGATCTTCAACTGTAGCGAAGGTCTAGTTACACGACCTTAAACTGCATGGTCTGAATTGTATGTCTTTAAACTGCATAATCACGGTCCAGCTGTATGACCTTAAATCATAGTATACGTCCTAGCCGCATGACGATAAAAGGCTCAACACCATGGTCCAAACTATATGACCTTGAACTGTAGCTTTGGTCTAGATACATGACTCTAAACTCCATGGTCCAAACTATATAACCTTAAACAAGCTGTGGTCCATACTGCATGACCAAAAACTGCTTAGCCTCAATCCATACTGCATGACCCAAAGCTGCTCAGCCTCGGTCCCTACTGCATGACCCTAAACTGCTCAGCAATGGTATAGATGCACGACCCTAAACTGCATGGTCCAAACTATACGACCTTAAACTGTTGCGACAATCCGTACTGCATGACCCTAAACTGCTCAGCAATGGTATAGATGCACGACCCTAAACTGCATGGTCCAATCTATACGACCTTAAACTGTTGCGACGGTCCGTACTGCATGACCCTAAACGACTCTACCTTAGTTCATACTGCATGACCCTAAACTGCTCAGCCTCGATCCATACTGCGTGACCCTATACTGCTCAGCCTAAGTCCATACTGCATGACCCTCAACTGCTCAGCCATAGTCCATACTGCATGATCCTAAACGTCTCAGCCTCAATCCATACTGCATGACCCTAAATTGCTCAGCCATAGTCCATATTGCATGACCCTAATATGCTCAGCCACAGTCCATACTACATGACGCTAAACTGCTCAGCCTAGGTCCATATTGCATGACCCTAAGCTGCTCAATCTCGATCCATACTGCATGACCCTAAACTACTCAGCCATGGTCTAGATGAACGACCCTAAACTCCATGGTCCAAACTATCTGACCTTAAACTGTACCGATGGTCTAGATGCATGACCTTAAACTCGATGGTGCAAACTATACAACCTTAAACTGTAGCGATGGTCTAGATGCACGACCCTAAACTCCATGGTCCAAACTATTTGACCTTAAATTGTAGCTGTGGTCCATATTGCATGACCCTAAACTACTCATCCTTGGTCCATACTGCATGACCCTAAACTGCTCAGCCATGGTCCATACTGCATGACCCTAAACTGCTCTCTCTCGATCCATACTGTATGACCGTAAACTACTCAGCCTCGGTCCATACTGCAT
Source organism: Amborella trichopoda (assembly GCF_000471905.2). The sequence continues at coordinate 3,484,874 of NW_006499799.1, forward strand.
GACCCAAAACTGCTCAGCACCATGGTCCGAACTATATGACCTTAAAACTATAACGGAGGTCTAGTTGCACAACCTTAAACTGCATGGTCCTAGTTGTAGAACTTTAAACTACATAACCATGGTCCAGTTATATGACCTGAAACCATATTACACGTCCTAGCTGCATGACGATAAAAGGCTCAGCACAATGGTCCGATTTATATGACCTTAAACTGTAGCGGAGGTCTAGTTGCACGACCTTAAACTGCATGGTCCTAGTAGTACAACTTTAAACTACATAACCACTGTTCAATTGTATGACCTTAAACCATAGTACACATCCTGGCCGCATGGCGATAAACTGCTTCACGCAGGTCCTGGAGGCATGACCATAAACTTGCCACCACATACGTGCACACACCTTTTCATGCACTTTCATGCACGCGTTCTCTAACCTACATATTAGTGTGCACACACTACCTTCATTACATCCCTATTGAGTTCATTCCTTTCATCATCCTACATCATTCTCCAATGAGTCTTACCCATGCTCACAAAACGGCAAACCATCCTACCATTCACACTCGTCATAAGTTAGTGGGTCACCATCATCCACTCACATTTCATACATCATCCATCTCTCATAACTAGCCTCGAGCCATCTCCCCAAGTGAGCCAAACTACTGCCATACTCACTCTATGGCCTTCATAGACTGCCATCCATCACCATTACGGTCCAGCTATATGACCTTAAATCATAGTGCACGTCCAAACTGCAATACGTTAAACTATTTTGCACAGGTCATGGAGGCGTGACCTTAAACACGTCTTCACAAAGAAAAAAAAGAAAAATAGGAATAATGGGCATGGTGTATACCTGAACAAGGGTACGCTATGAGTAAAAATGACGGATAGGCATGGTCATGAAACCATGAGTAAAACAGTTCCGTGAATAAAAATTGGGCACGATGAAAACCCGAAAGGGCATCGTGAGTAAAAATGGACAAAAAGGGTGGACATGACTGACAGGTCATGGGTAAAAGAGCCCCAAAAATGGACAAAAAGGGTGGACGCTTGGACCAATAAACAGGTTGATGTTGCACTCGTCTCAACAGGAAGCTTCAGCCCTCACTCAAAGAATAAAATCCTTGGTGGCATAAAACTAGGGATCCAAAAACATGAGCTTCAAGTAAAAGATTCCTACAGTTTGAGTCTAGTTGCAAAAAGGAATTGAAAGAAGACTCGCCAAGATGGCAAGACAAGTCTCATGACAAAGAGCATCATTCTCACAAGGTCATCAACATAGTTTCAGAAATGTTGACGATGCCCCAAAGAAGTTAAGTTAGTTATGACCTTGGACCGACAATCGGGGTGATTGTTCTAGTTGCACGACAGTGGATAGGGGTGATTGTACCTAAACCTGGTCACCTCGACAAACTAAGGTACCCTACTTGTCAAGGAAAAATGGGCCAACCAAACTTTGGACCAGCAATCGGCGTGACTGTCCTAGCTGAATAGCAGTGGGTAGGGGTGGTTGCACCTAAAGCTGATCACCATGAAATATTGAGGTACCCTACTCACTAAAGAATGACTAATTCATAAAGAAAACGGCACCGATGCAATGCCCTTTAGCACACCATTCATCCTTGAAATGTGGCTCAACACCAGAGGATGCAAGCAAACCCAGACCAAATGGGAACAGTTCCCTTCGACATGGCACTCAATTGCTAGATGGGCTTGATTCTGACTGACGAGGTCCATACAAAATCCTCAGATTCAAAATCACAAACAGTCCACGTGAGGGTGAGGACTTCAACAAGATCCCTCAAAAAATTCTCTTCTCCCCCTAAAGTCTCCACGGACGGGCCGCAAACAATGCATCCCTATGTCTGAGTAGCCTAGTTACACCATTACATGAGTCTCCTCGGTGTTCACGTAGTCCTGTGGCTAGGGAGGAAAAAATAAAAGCCGAAGGAAACTTTTCAAATGATTGTCCTTCTCACTTCTTTTGAAGCACAACATTCGGTGGGCCAAGTTGTTTGAACGTATTTTTCAACACCTTGGTCCCTGGTAGGAATCAAGTTAATAAAGCCTACAAAACAGTGAAGAATTTTGAGAGATGAATACGCTCACCAAATTTGAGAGCGATCCGAGTTGGAACTCTTCGTTCTAAGACGAACAAGCGTTGCCTCATTGTAAACAGACCCCTCGGCCTTCAGTTGATTCTTTGAGGATTCAATAAAATTTTGATTCATTGCTTAAGCCTGTGAGTACGTCTTGGAGAGAGAGAGTGGAGAGAGAAAAAAAAGATCGATACCCTTCAAGCAGGTAACTTTCTCTCTCCTCCTCTCTCTCTTTCTCCCTTCTCTCTCTCTTCTCTCTCTTTCTCTCTCTTTATTTTCTCTCTCTTTCTTTCTCTCTCTCTTTCATTCTATCTCTTTTTCTTATTCTCTCTTTTCTCTCTCTTTCTCTCTCTCTTTCTTCTAGCTCTCTTCTCTTTCTTCTTTCTCTCTCTCTATTATTTTGTCAATTGGCAAGGCCCAGCACCGGTTGGTCTCTTTTATCTTCTTCGGTCAACTGGCGAGGCCTAGTGTCAGTTGGCCTCCTCTCTCTTCTTCTACCAGTCGGTGAGACCTAGCGTCTATTGGTCTTGTCTCTCTACTTCAATCGGTTGATGAGGCCTAACGTCGATTGGTCTTTTCTCTCTGCTTCTATCAGTCGGCGAGGACAAGTGTCGATTGGTCTTCTCTCTCTGATTCTATCAGTTGGTGAGGCCTAGTGCCTGTTGGTATTCTCTCTCTATTTCTATCAGTCGGTGAGGCTTAGCGCTGCTTGCTCTTTTCTCTCTGCTTCTATCAATCGATGAGGCCTAGCATCGGTTGGTCGTCTCTCTCGGTTTCTATCAGTCGGCGAGGCCTAGTGTCGGTTGGTCTTCTCTTTATGCTTTTATCAGTCGATGAGGCCTAACACCGGTTGGACTTCTCTCGCTGCTTCTATCAGTCGGTGAGGCCTAGCACCGGTTGGTCTTCTCTCTCTTCTTCTACCAATCGATGTGACCTAACGTCGGTTGGCTTTCTCTCTCTTCTTCTATCAATAGTGAGACATAGCATCAGTTGGTCGTCTCTCTCTTCTTCTATCAATCGGTGAGACTTAACGTCGGTTGGTTTTCTCTCACCTCTTTCGTCAGTCGATGAGACCTAGTGCCGACTGGTTTTCGCTCTCTTCTTCTGTCAGTTGGCGAGACTTAGCACCAGTTGGTTCTCTTCTTCTCTTCTCATCTGACATAGTCGGTGAAGTCAAGTGTCGACTACTTCCTCCCTCTCCCATCTCCTGAAATAGTCGACAATGTTTAGCGTCAACGGCATCTCCTCTTCCTTCTTCTTCCTCCTGTCTTCAATCTACTCTCTCCTTCTATCTATTCCCTTCTTCTCTTTAACCATTCTTCGACTACTCTTTCGTTCGACCAAGAGGGATTAAGGTTAACACCTCTTGGTGGTCCTATCGTCTAGCTGTAATGTTGTTGCGCTATATGTGCTTGGCCCGCTTTACTGCCACGACAGACCGACCATCATGCTTAGCTAGTTGATATTGGCAATAACGTCTAGTATCGATCCCATGAGCCAATCTCAATTACCGAGCCCGTTTCACCACCACCTTACGCCAATTATCCACCAGCCTAGTCACTGCTCTGATCCTCTCGCTTGGTCGAATTCTTCTTCCCCCACCATCTCTCTTTCTTCGTTTTGAATACGTATGTGCGTGTATGTTCATCAAAGAGGAAAAGGGTGAGGCCTGACCCACCTGTCCCACACCTTTACCATAGATGTGTGTGATTGCATGAAAGCATAAAATAAGAAGAATATGAGCCAAGGGAGGCAATTCCGAACCAGTTTATCATGAGGGGGCTTTCTTCATGATATAAGAGGGTGCCCATGCGAATCAGCCCGAGTAAGTCCCTAACCCACCTTTAAATTCCTCTCTCATCGGTTGGTAACACCTACCCCCGTTTTTGGACGACGTTCCCAAGAGAGTGATCTCACAAACGTCCGAGGTCTCTCCTGAAACCCAAGACGCGTGCCGTCCAATCCTCCAAGGATCCAGAGGGCGAGATCGAAGTACCTAACCACATAGTACCATCATTCACATAGTAGCTACCCATTCACATGACACATAAGCAGCACGGTACCATCGATCACACTGTAGGTACCCATTCACATAACACATAAGCAACACGGTACCAACATTCACACAGTAGGTACCTACTCACATAACACATAAGCAGCATGATACCATCATTCACACAATAGGTACCCATTCACATAACACATACGTCGCACGATAACATCCTTCACACAGTAGGTACCCATTCACATAACACATAAGCAACACAGTACCACCATTCACATAGTAGGTACCCATTCACATAATACATAAGCTGCACGGTACCATCTTTCACGCAGTAGGTACCCCTTTTCATAACACATAACACCTAGCACTTGTCACATAACACTTATCTTGAAATCATGTACACATATAACTGAACATGTCTCAAGCTCTGGTACACATATCACTGAGCATGTATCAAAATCATACACACTCATCACTGAGCATGTCTCAAAATCGTGCATTCATAGCACAACAGGGCATACATCATAATCGTGCTTCCATATCATAGTAGAGCATAACTCATTATCATGCATTCACATCATAATAGGGCATATTATGCACTCATTTCTCATTAGTAACACTTTCTAGGCTTATATAAAACATCAGCAATTCATACATGAAATCATACCCCCATGCCCATTAACTCAAAAGACATCATCATACAATTTTCCTGTTTTTCACAGTGCACACAGTCCACTTCTAACGATCTATTGGGAGATTCAAAATCCATTTGGACCTGAGAACACTTTTATGAAAAAATTGGCTCATAAAAGCACAAATTTTGTGGAGGGGGTAACACCAAAATTTGGTTTAAAGCTCATCAAAGTGGTTGGTGTTTTTTGGATAAAGTTCATGTCTTTGTAGCAGAAAATACAGTGCGACTTCATATTTTTATGATCTAAATAGCATGCATCAAAAAAAATTAGGAAAACATGGAACCTAGATCTACTTACCTACTACAAATGAAACTCCAACGTCTTCCTCCAACTTCTCCTTGACTACCTAACTCCAAAGGCTAAGGTCCAAGCTTAAGGGACAAGGCTTGGAAAGGTCAAATGACAAAGGGAGGAGGGGTGAACGTATGTGAGAGCTAAAAACCCCATTTCATGTGTGGTGGGGTCTATAAAAAATCAAATATGGTGGCAGCTTGCCAAAGACAAGTGGTGGTAGCAAGTGATAAGTGGCATCACACAAATAACAAGTGGTAAGAGGGAGGAGAGAGAAGGGCATGCATGGGGGACTACCATCATTGTGGGTACAACAAGCCCACACAAGCATGGAGAGAGAGAAGAAACTCCCTAGACTACTATTCACCACCCACGCACAGCCATGCGCTCATCAACCCGCGCCCTCAACGCATGCGGTGATACTTCCTTATGCGTGGCGATAACACTCTGACTCGCACGACTATACTCCAAATCACACGCGGCGTTCGTCCTCCATGCGCACAGCGTTAGTTCTCGATGTGCACGACGTTTCTCCCTTACGCACGCAATAATACTCCTCCATGTGCGCGGCGTTACGTTATTCTACGCATGGCGTTTCTCCCTTATGTGCGTGATGATACTCCTTGACTCGTGCAGCGTTACTCCAAACGATGCTTCCCAAGCATCACCACTCTCTTTCCAACTCTCAGACGGTGCTACCTCACATCGATGCTCCAAACGGCATGGGTCCACCTCGCGCGGTGTTAGCCTCATGGTCGCGTGGTGAAACTCCCTTCTTCTTCGAGCAATGTTAACCTTACGCACACGGTGTTAGCCTTCTTTCATAGTTATCTCTCTACTGTTATGAGTGTCCTAGTCCAGAAAATTGGGATCCTTACATCATCCCCCCCTTAAAAATATTTTGTCCCCAAAATCATACTTACGAAACCAACAATTGGGGGAGGGCACCCACACATTCACTATTGTCTCAAACACCCTTCCGAGGTCTTATTCCCAACATCACATAGTTTGTACTTCATATTTCACATAGTGTTTTGCACTAACCATTCAAATGCCTTAGTAATTCAGACATTCCATCAATCCATTTAACCATCGCTAACAAGTTGGCACACACACAATCATAGGTCAACCATTCAAGTTTAAGAAATCTCATCGGTTCAACCACTACTAGCTGACGATTAGTATCAGTATGTAATTAGGTCCGACAATACTCACAAAGCGTTACCTTGTCAATATCATCGTGCGATGCACTCAAGGCACGCACTATAGAAACTTAGAGTCACAACACTAGGCCCTGCAATACACTCAAAAAAGACATCTTGCTACAATCAATCACATAGTCAGGCCCTACAATATGCTCAAAGTAGGCACCCTATCAGTATCAATCACAATAGTTGGGTCCTACAATACGCTCAAAGTAGGCACCATGGTACAATCACAATATTAGGTCCTGCAATACGCTCAAAGCAGGCACCCTACAAGCATCAGTCCTGGTCATGCGATATGCTCAAAGCATGCACCACAGAATCACAAAGACGGGCCTTACAATACGCTCAAAGTAGGCAGCACAGTACAATCACAATATCAGGTCTTGCAATATTCTCAAAGCAGGAACCCAACAAGCATCAGTCGTGGTCATGCGATATCCTCAAAGCATGCACCACAGAATCACAAAGTCAGGCCCTATAATATGCTCAAAGTAGGAACCAGGGTACAATCACAATATCAAGTCCTGCAATACACTGAAAGAAGGCACTTAACCATCACAAGCTCAGGCTCTATAATACGCTCAAAGTAAGCACCTAACAAATCACAATCACAATATCAACTCATGCAGTATGCTCAAGAAACCTCATAGTACTCACTACATTCATATTATGTTTCACACATCACATTTTACTCATTGTAAGATTGACCACATGGGTCACAACATAAACACTTATCACTTCAATCATAGGGCATGTATTAGCTCTCACTAGATGGGATAGGACATACCCCTCAAGCAAAGTTCCACACAGTTATCATACAAAAAGGATCTCTAAGGATCCTTCAAATCAGTTGTACACAATCAAAGCACAATCAGGCAGTAAAGGTCCAAAATTCATTAGGTATGCCAAAATATGGTATTACAATCACAGTGAGAGGGTACAAGGTCCAACAAAACTTTGGATTTTTCATTCCAACTAAAGCACACTCTTAGTTCCTTAAAGTCGAAGCCTTAGCTCTTTCCCCTTCAAGTGCAAATACCCAACCCTAAGCTTTGGGTCTAGGTTCATCCTTCAATGTTGAGCAGTCTCTAAACAGGAGGCCCAACTTGCCACAGTTGTAACATGTCCTGATCTTCAGCCAGCACTCAAAGGCTGCATGGCCCTGCTTCCTGCAAGAGGTACAATACACAAGCTAACTCTGTTTGATGTCGCCCTGGGAATTCTTTTTGTCCTTGCCATTCCTCTGACTTTCCTTTCTTCATGGATCCCCAGAGGGTGGAGGCCCTATCCTTCGCTCCTCTCTCCTCAGTCAATAGTCATCACAATCTTTTTCCACCTTCCTGGTCAAATTCACCAATCGAAAGAAGGCCTTAAGATTGGCCGATAGAACTCTCCCTCTGATATTAGATCGTAACCCTCTCTCAAACTTACTTGTTTTTCTAGCCTTCGTGATGATGATATACATCACGTATCGGGATAATTTTGAAAATTTGGCCACATATTGATCAACGGTCAGATTCCCTTGTTGTAATTCTATGAATTCAACCTCCTTCCTTTCCTTTATTGATTCGGGGAAATATTTTTCATTGAAGGGCTCTAAAAATCCTTCCCAAGTAGGTACTATCTCATCCTCTTCCCCGGCTTGCTGGAACGAATGCCACCAATGTTTGGTGTCCTCTTCTAGCATGAAGGTACCCAGCCTTAACTTCTGCTCATCGGAGCACTGTAAGACTCCAAAGATTTTCTCAACTTGCATCAGTGACCTTTCATCTTTCTCTACTCCTCCATGTACCGTAAAGGTTGGTGGCCCTAACTTCTTAAACTTCTCTATTAGACCACTATCATTATGTCGTAGGTCAGGGGCAGCTGGGGCCGGCATATGGTCCTTCATTATCTAAGTCATGGCCCCTAAGGTCTTGATAAATTCCTCGACCACCTTAGTGTTCCCATTACTAGGACTCTCCTCGTTGGTACAAGTTCTTGTCATCTTAACCTACGACAGGAACACCCAAACACTAAATCAAACAAGAGTTATTCAAAGGACACTTCTAAGACTATCTAGGCCAAGAATCCTATCCTGGCTTCTCTGATACCATAGCTATCACAACCCCACTCCTACCGTCATAAACCGGAGGGTGACAGAGTACGAGATCGTGATCGGAGGTCATGTACATCACTCAGGTAGGCGTGGCATCAATACGTGTCATAATTGTGGAATCAAAGCAACCACGAGAAAAAGCACAAACTCCCACAAGAAACAACAACAAAGGCTGGATAAATTAAAACCATTCATATCCATATGCATTCTCCAAAACTCATAACTACAATCTCTAGAATATTACAATTCATCTAAGGCATCAAAGCCTATTAACAAAATTTCAAAGCTTCACAAATAGCACAGTACGGCAGACGGTCAGCTGACACCTACAAAAAAACAAGGAGATCTTCTAGTCTAGCGCGGGCCTTCAGTCCACCAAACACGATCACCGCCTGCCTGTCTTCGACCTGCGGCCGCTAATCTACAAGGGTGGAAGCAAAGGAATGAGCCAAAATGCCCAGTAAGTAGATCACAGTATCATGTTTCCCTGCCTATTAATATTATCACATATCACAAATCAAGTTTCTAAGCCATGCTCATAAAACAGGAGTCATGCATCACAATTATAGGATGATGCTTTTCATAGTAGAGCAGGCACAATATAAGATGCAAGATATCATATACACAAGCAATCTATCAAATTTCAACAAAACCACACAAACATGAGAGCATAACCAAATCAACAGACACAACCCACTCTCTAGCCCTATTCATCAGGTCAAACACATATCTCTGATCAGTCACATAACTCAGGTAATCAGATATCTCAGGTCAATCTCACATTTCCAATAATCACATAGCAGTCATGGTATCACAATATTCAACTACAAAAGGGTGACCCATTACGTAGTACCCATATAGATCTGGGGGGGGGGCGACACTCCCAAATATTCACATTCACATCCTGACTCCCATTCTATCATGAGGAGTTAGGAAAAGATCTTAGCTGCCAGCAGCATCATTCACATAGTGGGTGCCCATTCACATAACATATAAGCAGCACGGTACCATTATTCATACAGTAGGTACTTACCCACATAGCATATAAGTAGCACGGAACCATCATTCACATAAGAGGTACCCATTCACATAATACATAAGCAACATGGTACCATCATTCACATAGTAGGTACCCATTCACTTAACACATAAGCAGCATGGTACCATCATTCACACAATAGGCACCCATTGACATAACACATAAGCAACACTGTACCATCATTCACACAGTAGGTAAGCTGCATGGTACCATCATTCACACAGTAGGTACCCATTCACATAACACATAAGTAGCACGATACCATCATTCACAAAGTAGGTGCCCATTCACATAACACATAAGCAGCACGGTACCATCATTCACACAGTAGGTACGCATTCACATAACACATAAGCTGCACGGTACAATCCTTCACACAGTAGGTACCTATTCACATAACATATAAGAAGCATAGTACAATCATTCACACAATAAGTACACATTCATATTACACATAAGCCGCACAGTACCATCATTCACACAGTAGGTACCCCTTTTCATAACGCATAGCACCTTGCACTTGTCACATAGCACTTATCTTGGAATCATGTACACATATAACTGAGCATGTCTCAATGTCATGCACACATATCACTGAGCATGTATCAAAATCATACACACACATCACAAAGCATGTCTCAAAATCGAGTATTCATATCACAACAGGGCATACATCATAATCATGCTTCCATATCATAACAGAGCATAACTCACTATTATGCATTCATATCATAATAGGGCATGTCATACTACGTGCATTCATATCATAATAGGGCATATCATGCACTCATTTCTCATCAGCAACACTTTCCAGGCTTTTGTAAAACATCAGCAATAATGGAATCATACCCCGGGCCCATTAACTCAAAAGACACCATCATACAATTTTCTTATTCTTCGCTGTGTGCACAGTCTACTTCTAAAGACGTATTGGGAGATTCAAAATCCATTTCGACTAGAGATCAATTTTATGACAAACTTGGTTCATAAAAACACAAAAATTGTGAAGGGGGTAACCCCAAAATTTGGCTTAAAGCTCTTCAAACTGGTTGGTGTTCTTTGGATAAAGTTCCTGTCTTTGCAGCAAAAAACACAATGTAACATACTCATAGAAATTGGGTGTTAATTTCAAAATACATTGAATATTAATATACTTCCAAAACCATTTTTAAAATAGACTCATAAATATTTCATTCAGATGTGGTTTGAGCTCATTCAAATATATTTTGGTCAGTGAAAAGCCCCACACAAAAATATGTAAAATCCTTGGAATTCCACTTCACGGTTTTGGCATACTTCAAAAAGTGACTAATAACATCCAAACTAAAATACATATTAAACCAAGGTCGTTTCCATCTTAAAATTGATTCATAGGGGTTCTTTCCTACGAAATTTCATAACCATCATATATATTTGTAGTACTCTACTTATCATACGAATAAGAGTCACATTTTTGTAAAATACAGAGCACATTCCAGCCATATCTCAATGTCATACATCACACACATATTTACCATCACATCCATATTCATACTTGGACTTCATACTTTGATGATCAAAATAGCATGCATCAAATAAAAGTAGGAAAATATGGAAGCTAGATTTACTTACCTACTGCAAATAAAACTCCAAAGTCTTCCTCCAACTTCACCTTGACTGCCCAACTCCAAAGGCTAAGGTCCAAGCTTAAGGGACAAGGCTTAGAGAGGTTAAATGACAAAGGGAGGAGGGTTGAAGGTGTGTGAGAGCTAAAAACCCCATTTTATGTATGGTGGGGTGTATAAATAATCAAATATGGTGGCAGTTTGGTAAAGACAAGTGGTGGTAGCAAGTGACAAGTGGCATCACACAAATAACAAGTGTATGAGGGAGGAGAGAGAGAAGGGCAAGCATGGGGGACAAGCATCATTGTGGGTACATCAAGCCCTTGCCATTCGGCACACAAGCATGGAGAGAGAGAAAAACATGAGAGAGAAGAAACTCCCTAGACTACTATACACCACCTGTGCACAGCCACGTGATCATCAACCCGCACCCTCAACGTGCGCGGCGATACTCCCTTATGAGCGCGACGATAAGACTCTGACAGTCATGGCGGTAGCCCAAATCATGTGCGGCGTTTCTCCTCCATGCGCACGGTGTTTCTCCTCGACGTGCATGACGTTTTTCCCTTACGATCTCGGCAATACTCCTCCACGCGTGCAGTGTTACTTCTTTGTGCGCATGCCGTTTCTCCCTTACGCTCGTGGCGATACTCCTTCACGTGCGTGGCATTACTCAAAACAATGCTTCTCAAGCTTCACCACTCTCTCCCCAACTCTCAGACAACGCTACCTCACATCGATGCTCCAAACGGCGTGGGTCCACCTCACGCGGCATTAGCCTTCTGGTCGCACGGTGATACTCCCTTCTTCTTTGCGCGACATTAACCTTATGCACACGGCGTTAACATTCTTTCTTAGCACTGGGCGTGAGCTTCCTTCTCTCTACTGCCGTGAGTGTTCTAGTCTAGAAAATTGGGATCCTTACAGCTCGCCTCTATAGGCAACTTTAGCCCACATTCAAAAGAAAAATTCTTGGTGTCACAATACCAAGATCCAAAAATATGAGCATCAAACAAGATTCTAACAGCTTGAGTCCATTTACAAAATGGACTCGAAAGACAGAAGACTCACCTAGAAGGCAAGACAAGTCTCATTAGGAAGAGCACTATTCCCACGTGGTCACTAACGCACTCTAAGATGCTGAAGATGCCCCAAGAAGGCCAAGTCAGCCAGAACTTGGACCCGTTATGAAGCAACAGGATTGAGCCCTCAGGGGACTCCTCAGACAAAGAAGAGAGGTATCCTAAGTATTGAAACTGTTAGCGGTAGGCAGGGGATATACAAACAGCTGATCAACTCGATAAACTGACGTACCCTACCCATCGAGTACAATCTGGTGCACCACGTAGACGGACGCCAACCAAAGGCCCTTCAGTAGACCATCCAGAACAAACAAACCCAGACGAAAATGGAAAACTTCCCTTCAGCATGGCACTCGGATGTCAAATGCGCTTGATTCTAACCAACGATGTCCGTACAAATTCCTCAGCTGTCAAAATCACAAATAGTCCCTTGAGGGTGAGGACTTCCACATGATCCCTCCAAAAAATCTCTTATCCCCCTAATGTCTACATGGATGGACCTGTACATTGCATCCAAACATCTGAGTTTCCTAGTTACAACATTGTGTGGATCTCCTCAGTGTTCACATGGTCATATGGCTAGGAAGAAAAAATATATAAAGCTAAAGGAAATTTTCTGAATGTTAACCTTTTTATGATCTTGGGCAGTGACTTTCAAGAGCCATATCTCACTCGTCCTGAGTCGGATTTTTGTGAGCGTGTTCGCCTTGTCAAGATGAGAGTTTTGATATGTGGCATGACCCGTCATGATGCCCGAGCAAGGAGTAAAGCTAGAGGAAAATCAATGATTCGTGAAGGAAGTTGCAGGAAATTCAACAGGGACACGTCCCGCTCGAGCAGCTATATCACGATGCTCCTGCATCGGATTGACACAAGACCAGTTCCATTACATGCGTAAGGTCCAAGGCTACCATTGGTCCGAACCCCGCATGTGATGAATGGTCAGAGTTTACATGTGAAGCCAATAAAGTTGTTGTAAATTTTGACTGCCAGAATTCAGATTCCGACAAAAAACTTAAGACTGCAAAATCTTTGTCCGGGCACGAAATCGTTCTGCGTTTGCTGTCAAGTGATCATGACGGCCTGCTCAGTGCAATACAATGAAGAAATCATGAAGAATGATCGAGATATGAGCACAACATCAATCCGAAGTTTTCAAGATTCATCCAAATTTCAAGTTGCATGATCGTGGCTTAAAAACACGATATGTGGCTCGAAGTTGACATGAAAACGATTGCCATGATGAGCCCTACAAGAAATTGATCATCTTTTTGTCAAACGGGCATCAGAGCAACCCCGGATCATCCTTGGAAGATCATGTATGTTTTAGGAAGCATCACAGATTGTTTTGAAATTTCATGTATTGTTAGGTAGGGGCAAAACAGTAATATTTTGCCCATTTTTAGAATTTATTTTAATTCAATTAAATTATAATTATCATTTATCAGGATAGTTTTTGGGCATCCACCAATGTTTGGGCCCAATTCTATAGATACACGTGAAACATAATTGTAAAGGACCCTCCCTCATACTGTCAATTGATGAATAAAGTTTAAGTCTTTCCATTGAATTGGAGAGGCATTTCTTGAAGAGAGTGAGAGGAGAGAGAATAATTAAGTCAATTTCCCTCTTCTGTAAGGTAGTTCTCTATCTTCCTTTCTTCTCTCTCCTCCTTTTTCTCTCTTTTCTCTCTTCTTCTTTTCTCTGTTTCTCTCTCTTCTTCTCTGAGAACATGCACGGCTATGGCAGAGCATTACATGCTTCTCTCTTCCTTTTCTTTCTCTCTTCTCTTTCTTCTTCTTCTTCTTCCTCTTCTCTTTCTTTCTCTATTTTTCTCTCTACTTCTCTTTGTCAAAACGTGCATGGTAATGGCAGTGCCATGCATGAATCTCTCTCTATTTTATCTCCTCCGTCTAACACACATAGCGATGGCAATGCCGTGCGTGTTTCATTCTTTCTTCTTCTTCTTCCTCTTCTATTTCTTTCTCTATTTCCTCTTCGCTCTATCTTTCTCTCTGCTTCTCTCTGTTTGAGCGTGTATGACGATGGCAGCGCCATGCATGAACTTCTCCCTCTTTCCTTCTTTCTCCTTTGACTCTTTCCTAACCTCTCTCCTCACTTTCCTTTTCTCTCTTTTCTTTCTTTTCATCTCTCACTGTTCACTTCCCTCTCTCTACTTTCCTTTCTTCTTTCTCTTCCCTAAACCCTCTTTCTTCCTCTCTGTCATTCTTTCTCTCACCTTGTTACTTTTTTTCTCTCTCCACTCCAATCATGCACGGTGATACACATCGCCGGGCATGGCATTCTCATTCCTCTCTTATCATTTGAGAACATGCACGGTGTTTTGGGCCTTAACCCAAGTGGCAGGCAGAGCCTCTATCTAAGATTTCCCTTCCTCATGTTGTGCATGCCGATGCTCATCCCCGCGAATGACATTCCTTTTCACATTCTTTGACAAGGACATTTAACGGGGCCATTTCCCGAGTGACGGGTCGGGTCGTTTCTGAGTCCCTAACGACACGAGCGGCGATGCCTAACACCGCACGTGACTTTCTCCTTTCTCGTTCCTGCCTCTTTCCTTTGTCATGGGCGGTGGAACCCATCATCGTCCATCCTCTTTCTCTCTCCTATGTCCTCTATCATGGGCAGTGGAACCCATCGTCGTCCATGTTCTTTCTCTCTCCTCTGTCCTCTATCATGATCAGTGAAACGCATCGTCGTTCATGCTCTTTCTCTCTCCTCTGTCCTCTATCATGGGCAGCAGAACCCATCACCATCCATGCTCTTTCTTTCTCCTCTATCCCCTATCATGAGCGACGGAACCCATAGTTCTCCATGCTATTTCTCTCTCCTCTTTCATCCATCATGGGCGACAGAACCATCGCCATCCATATTCTTTCTCTCTCTTCTTTCCTCTATCATGTGTAGTGGAACCCATCTCCATCCATGCTCTTCTTCTCTCCCTTCTCTTCTCTCACTTTCTTCTTCTCTCTCCCTCTTTCTTCTTCCTCTCCTTTCTTTTCTTTGCTCCCTTCTCTCCCTTTTCTCTTTCCTCTTCTTCTCTTTGCTTCTCTCTTCTTCTCTTTTCTCTCTCTTTTCTCTTCTATTTCTTTTCTTCTCCTTTCCTCCTCTTTTCTTCTATCTCTCTTCTTCCTCTCTCTGCTTTTCTTATCTCTCCTCTTTCTCTTTCTTTTTCTTCTTCCTCTCTCATATGACCAAGGGACAAGTCTAGCACTATCACGATAGCCTCGTCGTCGAACAGTATTGCCGCTGTGCCAGTCTAAGTTATCGTGCTTGTCATGCTGCCACGTCAAACTAACCATTGTGGCACGCTGGTTGGTGTTGGTGTTCTGCCATCGAGTAGTATTGCCCCCGTGCAGATTCAAGTTACCGTGCCCATCTTACTACCACGTCAGGTCAATCGTCATGCCAATTTAGCCATTGTGCTAGGCTAGTCACCCGGTCAAATGTCTCTTTCTTTTCTTCTCTTCTCTCTTCTTCCTTCTCTCAACCCTCATCTCATCATTTCTTCTCTTATCTACTTTGAATGTGCACACCTGTGTACATTCACCTAAAGACAAGGTGGGGTCTCTTAGCCTACTTGTCTTGTAAAATTAACCATGTATGTGTGATTGTAGAAACAGGAGAATACAAACCAAAGGAGGTGCTTCCAAATCAGTTATACGATTGGGGGGCGTTTTTTCGTGATCTAAGAGGGCGCCCACATGAGCCAGCCCGAGTAAGTCCCGAATCCACCATAAATTCCCCTCTCATCGGTTGTTATACCTGCCCTTGCTCTTGAGCAAGTTCCCGAGAGAGCAATCTCAAGTCTCGGTTCCCCTTGAAACCCGAGATGCGTGCTACCAAATCATTCAGATCCGAAGGGTGAGATCGAGGTACCAAACCAGTCACGATCACATTGCAACAAATGCAGTTTGATTTCGTGCCTGAATGAAGATTTTGCTATATTGGGTGTTTGGCCTGAATCTTGAATTCGAACGGCCAAAATCTGCAGCAACTTCGGCGCCTTTGTATGCCAAATCTAACTGTTCATCACTCGCGGGGTCCAGATCAGACATAGCCTCAAACCTTATGCACGTAACGGGATTGGTTTCACGTCGATTAGATGCTCGAGAGCCGTGATATGGCGGCTCAAGTGGGTCGTTCTACTGCTGATTTTCTTGCATCTATCTTAATGAATCTCCAACTTCTCTCTAGCTTTTCTCCCTGCTCGGACATCGTCCGGAGACGTGCCACATATCAAAACACTCGTCTTGACGAGCTGAACACTCTCCAAAGTGTTTGGGGTCGAGCCAAATCAAAATGAGTGAGATACGAGTCTTCAAATTTGTTGCTCACGATTGTGCAAACCAATCTCCTTTAGTGGAGATTGGTGCAGCGAGGCCACACGGGAATAGCGTGCGGCCTATCCCTTTTTAACGTTTTACCCAAAACTTTGTCTTGGGACGTTTGTTTATGCCGAAACTTCACCTCTAGAGGTTTTTGACCGTGACGAATCCAATGACAGTGGTCTCACAGCCATTTGATGAACTGAAAATAGTGTTCTAATTATGGGGTCCATTTTAGGGTGCTAGAGGCTGATTTTTTTCGAAACTCTTTCTTTGTCTGCGCTTCCTTAGACATGTCGAATTGTAATGAAACATCGTAGGTGGCCTTTTTTATTCTATAAGAATATTTTCACCCATTCTGGGGAAATTCTGAGACTGTAAAAACTTACACTATATGTCAGGGCTTTAATGACCAGCTTCTCTTTTATTCCGCATCGGTGACCCAAGGTACTGAAAAATGTCTTCAAACAACTTGCCCCATCGAATGTTGTGCTTTGAGAGAAGAGAGAAGGACAACATTCAGAAAATTTCCTTCAGCTTTATTACTTTTTTCTTCCTAACCACAGGATCACGTGAACGCCGAGGAGATATCCACGCAATGTTGTAACTAGGATGCTTAGATGTTTGGATGCATTTGTCGCAGGTCCATCCGTGAAGACTTTGGGGAGAAGAGACTTGAGCAACTGTTGGGGGACATCTCATGGAATGTCCATCATCCATGTCAAGAGCTCTTCTTGCGTTCCGACTGTTGTGGGCTTTCAAAAGCTTGTAGACCCAATTGTTCAGAATCTAGGCTTGTCTGGCAGTTGGGTGCCTTACTTAAGGGCTTTCTTCCCAATCAGTCAGGGTTTTTACGTCTTGTGGTGGTGGTCCACGTTTGAGATTAAGTTTTTGATAGACAGCCAAGGAGCCCTTGGTGGGTACGTGTGCTGCTACACCAGGTTTACTTTTGACAAGCAAGGTACCTCTATAGGCCCCATCCTATCGAGTCCATTCGGGGGATTCTTACTGGCCTGTCTCAAAATTTTGGGCCTGTCGGCTAAGGAGGGGTTTGGCGAGGCAGCCTCTTGATGAGGCATCACCCTAAATTCTTAGGCAAGTGTTGACCTGCCTTGATAGTTATGAGCCTTTGAAGACATCTTTGTCTTTCCATTGTGATTTTATTCTTTTTGGTTGACTTCTTGAAAATGCAGTCCTTTAGCATGGGACCCTAACCTGCTGTCTTGGTGATTCTTGTGACTCTTGGGTCCTTTCGCAAACAGACTCAAACTGCCGGATTCTTCTTGAAGCTTGTATTTTTTGGTCCTGATATCAAAGCATTCTGACACCAGGGATTTGTCTTTTTGAATGCTGGCTGAAGCCGCCCATGAAGTGTGTGCTGCATCAACCTACTTATTGGTCCAAGCGCCCTTTGCAGGTTGTCGCTTGGACATGGGAAGTGGCACCGTAGAGATGGTTTTCATCCACGTCCTTTATTCGAGGCTCCTTTACCCATGACCTTTCGGCCATGTCCACCCTTATTCTTCCATTTTTACTCACAGTGCCCTTTCAGATTTTCACCGTGCCCTGGTTTTTATTTTCACTAAACTCTCTTACTCATGGTTTTGTGACCATGCTCATCTGTCATCTTTACTTATGGCGTTCCCTTATTTAGGTACACACCATGCTCATTATTCTCTTATTTTTTTTCTTTTTTTTTTTTTGGTGAGGGCATGTTTAGGGTCATGCCTTCGGGACCTGGGCAAAGCCTTTTAACATCATGCTGCCAAGACGTGCACTATAGTTTAAGGTCATACAACTAGACTGTGGTGGCGATGATTGACAGTCTATGGAGGTCATTGGAGTGAGTATGGTGGTGGTTTGACTCACTTTGGGGAGAGGGCACAAGGACTCTCTTGAAAGATGGATGGTGTATGGATAGAAGGTGGAAAATGGTAACCCACTTGCTCACGGTGAGTATGGATGGCAGGATGGCTCGCCGTTTGTGAGTGGGGCTGAGACTCACTAGGGAATGATGGAGGGTAATGAAGTGAATGGGTTCACTGGGGAATCGATGAAGGTGGTGTGTGCACATGAACGGGTCGGTTAGGGAAGGCATGCATGAAGACGCATGTAAATGGCATGTGTGTGCGTGTGAGGGCGTGTTTATGGTTATGCCTTTGAGACCTGAGCAAAGCAGTTTAACATCATGCGGCCAAAACATGCACTATGGTTTAAGGTCATATAGCTTGGACCGTGGCTATGCAGTTTAAGGTCACGTAGCTAGGGCCATGCAGTTTAAGGTTGTGCAACTAGACCTCCGCTACAGTTTAAGGTCATGCATCTAGACCATTGCTACAGTTTTAGGTCATGTAGCTATGACCATGCAGTTTAAGGTCGTGAAACTAGACCTCCGCTACAGTTTAAGGTCATATAGTTTGGACCATGCAGTTCACGGTCATGCATCTAGACTATTGTGTGGGTCACCATGTGGGTGAAGCTCCATGGGGAATAGGTCTGTGGATGGCAATCTAACTCCCTAGGGACAAAGTGGTTGCGGCCATGCACAAGTAGAGGCTCAATTGGAGATGGTGGCCTGTTGAGGGTTGACGATCAAACTTCACTGGGGATTAGCGGGGCAAGCGTGACTCCCTGGGGATCAAGGGAATGTCATGCTCATAACTCCATTGGGGATGAAAGGTCGGGGCACAAGTATAACTCCACTGGGGGTAGTGGCCAAACACACACGATGGTAGCAAGGCTCAAACATGCACGGCGCTAGTGTGGACGACATCAACACGAGCGGTGCTAGTCATGGCAGTAGCATTGGCACACACGACACCAGCATCAGTGACAGTTGTGCGAACGACGCTGAGCAGTCATCGGTGTCAGTGGCACTTGGTGTTGGTCAGTGACTTTCATGCGCGGCGTTAGTCACAGATGATGTTAGTCATGCGTGTCGTTGGTTTGAGTTCGGGCCTCGAACCTAGGCCCAACCCGATCTCTATCCATCTGACACTAGATTTTCGGTGCTACCTAGGCTAGGCGGCAGTAACTTGTGTTTGGGCTTCGACCCTGAGCCCGACCCGGCCCAGCCCATCATCATTTGGTCTTCAAGGACCTGACTGGCATTTCTATCTTGTTCAGGGCACTTCGGGGAAGCTTCTACTATATAAGGGCGGTAAACCCCATTTTACCATTTTACCTTTAGGTAAAATTGCTAAGGAAGTTTAGCAGTGAGTGAGAGAAAGTCTTCTCGGTGAGAACTCCGACGTGATGCAGAGAAATCGGGTGAGGGTTGCAGGAAGTCCAACGAATGAGCAAAGGTTTTCGGTTGCAAACTCCAACCATGCACGGGGTACACAGGGGAGTTAGAGTCATCTTCTTTGTTCAGGGAAGTTTCCGGTGTCGAAGCCAAAAAAGTTCCGGTCGTGGGAAACCGTAATAGGGACTGAGGGTGTAGCAGGAACCTTCTGCAAGCTTCTGGTAGTTTTCTAGTGATTTTTCGCCATCGGGAAAGAGAGGGGAAAGTGTTTCCGACGAGTGGGGAAGTTTCTCGGCAAGAAGCCGAGAGGTCGCAGGGCAAAGAACTGTCGCTGGAGGTGAACGGTCACTGGGAGACGATGATCGTTGGCAACCGTAGGGTCACGAAAATTGAAGGGTCATAGGGAGTTGAATAGTCTCTAGGGAGATGAAGGGTTGTTGGCAATCGAAGTGTCACAGGAACTGAATGGTCGCAGGGAGTTGAATAGTCGCTAGGGAGACGAATGGTCACAAGACATCTGATAGTTCGTAGGCCAACATGTGTGGTAATAGGTTGCTTACGGTGCTCGTCGTGAGCAGCAGTAAGCATGACCCTTCACCCACTCGGCGATCCCTTCATGGACTGCGGCAAGTCACACCTAGTTGTGGTCATGCTCAGCGATGAGCTGCGTGCGGTGGTTATTGCGCACGGCGCTGAGTCATGCGTGGCGATGGTCATGCACGGCGCTGAGTCGTGCGCGACAATGATCACGCACGGCACTGACTTGGGTAGGCAAAGGGTGGTGACCAATGGTAAGGCCAGGCTTAAAATCTTTGTTGGAAGCTAAATCCTCCAGCACAACTGTGAACTCCATGTTTTTCTGTGGAAGAGTGCTCACCGTGAAGAGGGCATGCTCTCCATCATAGGTCAGTTCCTTATCAGAAGGGTCGTCTTTGTATGTGTGATATACTCGATCTAAAACCCTTCTACCTTCCTTTGATGCGGGAGCAGCTTTTTGGCATGTAACCATCCTCTTTTCCTCAGATGCATTAGCAGCGCTGAGGCAGCTACTCTCTTTTCTTCTGATGCTCGTGCAACGTTTTGGCCTGTAACCGTCCTCTTTTCCTCAGATGCAAAAGCAGCGCTGGGGCAGCTACTCTCTTTTCTTTTGATGCGAGAGCAACGTTTTGGCCTGTAACTGTCCTCTTTTCCTTAGATGCAAGAGCGGCGCTCTAGCCCAACTGCATGATAGATTTATAATCTCCCTAATAATGGGCTCTTTGACTTGTAATTCCTGTTAATGTAATAAAAATAGTTAATCTTTATTCGGACTGTCTTGCTTCTTTTTCTTTCCCTCTTTTTGCCTTCTTTTTATTCTTACTTCCTTTTTGCTAGATATTGAGTCTCTTGAGAGCGTATCAAGGACAATATTCTTTAGGTATCGCCCATTGATGGAGGTCATCGCCTCCTCTCCATCAGGATGTGCCAGTATGTAAGCCCCATTTAGCGAGACTTTCTTGTCTATGAAGGGGCCTTCCCACTTAGGTTCAAACTTCCCTCTGCGTTGCCCATGCATAACAATTGGCCTTTTGACGACTAAAACCAAATCCCCACACGTGAATGAGCGTACTTTGACTGACTTGTCAAAGGCCCTCATCATTCTCCCATGTTTGAGTTCAAGATTCTGCTGAGCTTCTAACCTCTTTTCATCGAGAGAACATAACTCTTGATAACGAAGCTTAACCCTCTCGTCTTCGATCAGTCCTTGATGTATGGCGATACGGAGCGAGGGGATTTGAATTTCAAGGGGTAAAACTGCTTCACCCCCATAGACCAAGGAATAAGGAGTAGAATCAGTGGCATGTCGTGTGGTGGTACGATAGGCCCACAACACTTCAAGAAGCTTCTCATGCCAGTTCTTCTTCGTCTTTGATACTGACTTCCTTAAAATGCTGCATAGGGTCTCATTCAAAGCCTTAGCTAAACTGTTCACCCGGGGGTGGTACATAGTTGAATACTTCCACCCGAAACCAAACTGGTTAACCAAGCGATCAATGTGATGACTTCTGAATTGAGGACCGTTGTCAGATATAATCTGTTCAGGTACCCCAAACCGGTATATGATGTGATGGCACATGAAGTTGGCCACCGTAGCCCTAGGAACTTGCTTGAGGTGGACCGCTTCAGCCCATTTCAATAAGTAATATGTTGCTGCTAGAATAAAGACATGTCCCATTACAGAAGCAGGGTCGATAGATCCTACAATGTCCATATCCCATTGTGAAAAGGGCCATGATGCCACTGTAGGGTGTAAGGGCTCTAGAGGCTGATGAATGAGGCTCGAGTGCACTTGCCACTTCTTAACGTAGTTTAGGGAGTCAGTAGCAATCGAAGGCTAATAATACCCCAATTTGCATATCCGTTCATAGAGCTTTGGGTCGAACTGATGCAATCCACAGATGCCTGAGTGTACTTCTTCCAACACCTTATTTGCTTCCTGTGCATCTACACATTTAAGAAGAATATCGTCAAAATATCATCTGAAGAGAGCATATCCTTCAAGGAGGGTGTACTTGGTAGACATTCAATACACACTATTGTGCTCGACACGATCTTCAGGCAGTCTATCGTGTTTTATGAAATTAATGATAGGCTCTCTCCAATCTTCCACCTGTTCAATTTCTGCACATATTGGGTCGAAGAACTCTGTTTGCTATTTTTGAACCCCAATCCTTTGACTTTGTGCCATTTCCTATTCGGCCTCAATAACTTCTTTGGCTGATAGAAGTGCCCCAAATGCATAAGGTGGGCACTCAAGGAAGAGGATTCTTTCATCATCTGCATCTACTTTGGTTCTCAGTTCAATATGCCTCCACTCTACTACCCAAACAGGCATGGGCCCTAGTGAAGACAATTGAATAGAAGCCCCGAGCTTTGCCAATGCATCAACCTGCGAGTTTAATCTCCTGGGGATATGACTCAAGGATACGTAGTCAAATTGAGTCATATACGATTTTGCAGTATCATGAAAGGGTTTAAGAGTATCCTTTCTCACATCATTGTTCCCTTTGAGCTGTTGTATCACTAGCTCATAGTCGCCATAGATTTGGAGCTGCTCCAAATCTACATCAAAGGTTATTTCCAACCCAATTATAAGGGCCTGATATTTTGCCTCGTTATGAGAACTAACTTCGGTGAGAGAGAAGGATAGAGGAAGTACCCCTCCTTTCGGAGTCATGAATACCACTCTGGTGCCTCCTCGATCAAATTGGAAGGCTCCGATGAAGTACATCTCCCACGCGTGAGCAAGTTCTGCACAGAATACTTCTTTATCAAGGAGGTCACTTGATAAAGGAGACTCTGCTGGTACAAGACGTGCTACGAGAAAATCAGCCAGGACTTGACCCTTGACGGCCTTTTGTGGTATGTATGTGATGTTGAATTCCATCAGCAATAATGCTCACTTAGCAAGGCATCCTGACAAGCACGGACGTGTCATGAGAAAATTTACAGGATCTACTTTTGATATAAGTTTTACTTCATGACCGAGCAAGTAGTGGCAGAGCTTTTGTATGACAAAGATTAGGGCCAGGCACATCTTCTCTATAGGGGGATAATTCTTCTTTGCTCCTTGCATCCTGTAGTGAAGATAGTATAATGCGGTCTCTTTCCCTTGGTGATTGTTCTAGGCCAATAATGCCCCAAGTGACTTGTCTAGAGCTGTCACATACACGATGAGAGGATTTCCCAACACCGGTGTAGAGAGCACTAGAGGATTGAGTAAATATCGCTTAATTTCATCAAGCACCGCCTGACATGCTCATCTCAGATGAATGAGGTATCCTTCTTCAACAGGTGTGTAAAAGGCTTACAGCGACCTGAGAGGTTCGAGATGAACCTGCGGATATAAGACATCTGCCCTTTGAGGGATCTTAGCTCTCGCAATGTTGTTGGTGGCCGCATTTCCTGGATCGCCTTGATCTTGACTGGCTCAACTTCCAGCCCTCGGTGTCTAACAATGAACCCCAAGAAATTTCCTGAACGCACTCCAAAAGCGCATTTCAACGGTTCATCTTGAGCTCATGAAGGCATAACCGTTCAAACACCTTTTCAAGGTCTCACATATGAGCATCCTTCTTTTCAGATTTTACGACCAAGTCATCCACATAACATTCCACCTCCTTGTGCATCATGTCCTTGAAGATGGTCGTTATTGCTCCTTGATATGTGGCACTGGCATTCTTCAATCCGAAAGGCATCATCGTATAACAGAAGGCCCAGGTGGTTGGATATATGAGACCAAAGGTATCCCAGGGAATTTGAGGATGGGTGGATTGCCCAGGGTATTTGGGTGAGGAAGGATCGTAGGGCTCTTGAGGATGGGTAGATTGTCGGAGGTATTAGGGTGAGGAAGGAGTGGTGGACCAAGAAACTTCAGGACGCTTGGCCTTTGAGGTGGAGGTTGCTGCATTTTCCCTGATCTCGGACTCATTTTCCCTGTGCTATGTAATTCTTTCGAGATCTGCACCATATGACAGGCTTCTTAAATAGAAGCTCTGTCCTCTTGATTCTCTCAGCCTCTGCTCAAAGTCGAGCCCAGGGGGCCACTGGGGTTTCTTCGGCTTTGACCTCTTGTGTTTCTTTGAAGAAGAGGATGGCTCTGACTTGGCTTGAGTCACCAGTGCATCAGCGACTGTCAAGAATCCAGCTGCTTGGGCTAGCATCTTTCTCAGCCACCTCTAGTGCGTCCTGCTTATATTGGTTCCTTCGAGATTTCTATCTAAGGCCTTGGTGTCTGGGCATTCTCAGATTGTGCCTAAAGGAGACATAGAGGAGGAAGAAGAAGAAGGAAAAGGAGAAGAAGAGGGGTTAGTAGGTGAGGGACTTTTAAGGTCATTTCCCTCATCGGACCGATTTGGGTAGCTTTTTATGTCATCATTGGAGTTGGACATGTGCAGGGAGTCCTTTAGGTCTTTCCACTGCTTAGACCGTTGGGGGGTGCTTTTAACGTCATCACTCTTATTGAACGTGCCTGGAGTAGAAGATGGCCCAAGGATATCCTCTTGATGAGGTGAGGGAGGAAAGATGATCACATCGGGGATGAAGTCCTGTAAGGATGGCAATGGAGGAAGAGGCCTGAGAAGTTCTTGCTCGACTGGTGGTTGAGCAATCTTGTTCTTCTGGTGAGCATCCCTTGGCGCCCGTCTCCTCCTGGTTTTCATTGGAAGTGGTTGATTAGTATCGCTAGGTTTGTGAACAGCCTTAGCTTGACGAACTGCCTCTCATTTTAAGGACTTGAGTCTGCTTCACCCGTGGTAAACTCTCCATGGTTGGGAAGTCGAGGGTTCAGCAGGATCGGAGGCATCAACACGAGATTCTTGCACTGAAGCATTCTTGTGGATGGGGTCATTGTCCTGCGGGTGTTGTTCCACGACAATGTAAGCAATGTGACCTATTTGCATCTTTATTGCGACTATGGCTGCGAACCCGTAGCATTCGCTCAGCTTGTGGCCCCATATCTGATGATACGGGCACAAATGATTCTCAGTTCCTTGAGCAAGGCGCATGGGCTGCCTTGTCGGCTTTGGAGTGACGTGCCCTTGTTGAAGCATCACCGAACAGCAGCTGATGGAGATCTGATGGCAGCTCAGCAGAAGAGTTCCGGCCTTCGCTTTTCTCCTGCACTGTCACCACGTGGGAAGCCTCAGTTGCCCCGAATTCTATCTTAAGCTCTTCAAGTTTTATCTGACCCTTCTGAATTAAACCCTCGATGAAGTCCTTGAGTGTGTAGCATTCCTTTATGGGATGGCTTATCCTCCAATGATAAGCACAGTAGTTTGCATGGGTGTCGAGTCCGGCTTGATCTGGAAGGCAACTCAATCATTTTCTGCTCCAGTAATAACCGGAGTAGTGTATGGACCCATTCCTTTTCGAAAGGATAAACCTTATTCTTATGCTTGACTCAGTAATCATATCGATTAAGGTTTGCGAGTGGGGGTACCCGGTTATATGACTATTGTTGTTTGTCTGCCTGAGATGTTTTCACTATTCCTACCCCTTTGGAGAGGTATCCAAAGTTTGGGAGGCAACCTTCTTTGGATCACTGATGGTAACGGTTGTGCAGATTACCCCTTTTTGTTGATTGCCCTGAGCGTTGGTTTGAGAATTACCATTGCCCCAGTTGTTTCCTGAGCTCGCAGACTGTTGTCATGACTAGCCATGGTGGAGTGACAGGCTTTCTATGCGAACCGACTTAGAGATCAGCTTTGATATGGAGGTCGGATTAGAGGCCTCAACACGTAGAGCAATATCAAGTCTCATGTTTAGTACACAGGTCTGGACTGCTTCCTTCTCAGGCATGAGGTTAGGATGGCGAGCATCCAAATCCCTCCATGTTGCTATAAATTGGTCTACGGGTTCATCTGGTTGTTGGATTAAGGTTAGAAGATCAATGGTTTGGACCTCTCTCTCGACCTCATAGAAGCATTAGAGGAATAGTTGCTCCATTTCCTCCCAAGTATGTACTGAATTTGGGGGAAGCCGAGCTTACCACTAAAAATCTGGGCCATCAAGGGTTTCAACAAACTGATGGAGAAGGAGTCTCCCATCAGCAGTTGTCTCTCGACATGCTGCTTCAAGATGCGTAAGATGCTGGTGCGAGTATGTTGTACCATTGAATAGGGGAAGCTTCCATTTTTTGTAGTCCGAGGGAAACAGAACCTGATCAATGTCAGAGGGGTATGGTTTTGGTAGAGTGTTGTACCCTGTATACCCGACATTTGTCTGTTCTTCAGACTGTGGCTTACCATGGTGTTGATGTCTACCTGTGAGATGGGGTGAGGGACGGAATTGTCCTGTGAGGCAAGAGGAGGAAGCTGCCTTAGAGCTGCATCGTCCGAGTGATGGGAGTCGCCCTCATGATGGGATACATTGACTGGGCACCGCATGCTTCCCATGCGATCAATCTTCTCCATCATTGCTCGTATCATCTGTTCGAACCTATCCATGTGTTCTTCCTGGTTTTCATTAGGTTCAGTCACAACCATAATGCTAACCATTTCCTTAGGAAAGTCAGCCTTACGTGCAATTGAAGGCTTTTGAGCCTGGCGGGCCGTGCATGGCAAATCGATCAGCAAAGGCTCAGTATGCCTTGACTGAACTCGATTCTTATATGCCGATCGCGTGAGGACTGGTTCTCAACGGTCTAAAGACCGTGGCTGCTAAGTGGTCGGGTCATCTCCTACAATGCTGACCACAATATGCAAGCTTCTCGTACCTCCTTTTCGGGCTCTGTGATTCGAAGAGGGTAGCAGTGATTCTTGTGAAGGGGGTCACCGAGAGAGGCTGCCCCAACTGTCTAGGTTGCTTCACTAGTCAGGATGGCAGAGCCCTATCGTGTTTAACTTTGAGGCTTTGATAGACCTCTCGCCAGAACAGTTATTGAGACTACAGCTGGTCGGCCTTTCTTGAGCAAGAAAGAGTCGTCACCATTAGGTGAAGCAATGAGTGTGGACCAGGAAGTAGGGTCAACCTGGGCCGGGGAGGATGTAGGACTTGATCTCTCATCAGGTCTTTGTCCCGAGCTCTCTTATGAGCTCCAAAGAGATGACGGAGCAGATGAGGCTAGCTCAAGATGGTATTCTTGGGGAAGATCTTCGAGTACCAGGGCTGCAGGTGCTCATTCAAAAGAGAAGGGGCAGGCAGGGGAAGGATCAACTCATGACGGCACCTGAGTCGAGAGTGAGGAGTAGTTTGAGAAGGCGGCATGTGTGCTCCCCTTGAAGAAGGATCACGGGTGACTTGGAAGTCAACCCGAGCTCGAACAGCAGTTCTGGCCTTAGGAGGACACGAACCACGAGCATGTGTCTGTAAGGAAATAGGAGGCAGCCTACCCCTTACAGGGTGCGCTAGTGTGTGCTGAGAGGGAGGACAAGGGGGTTGTCTCCCGTGTGCTTGGGTTGGACAGCAACAGTGTTTCCCCGAGAGGTGGGATGCACATGCCAGATGTGTACAGGACTTAGCCCAAGGAGGCCTAATCCTAAATACTGACTCGAGGTAACATAAGGGCGCCGAGGTATGGCTTGAGTGGACGACCCACGAGCCTTAGGGTGTGTGCAAGAGGTGGAGGCCCCAGGGTCTCTGCCTCGATATCTCGAGCCTCTAAGCATAAAGTCTCCAGGTGGTGGAGGAATTAGGGGGGCAGCCTTACGGTGACCCACAAAAGCAACGGCAACTTCCTTGCCTTTTGTAGAAAGGGACTGAGCAGACTTTTGGCGTACCTCAACAATACAACCAGCAAGTGACTTGTCGGTGATAGGGTGCATGCTATGAGTAGTAGCAAATGTGCTACCAATGCAGAGTGCTTTGGTGGTTCCAGAGCTAAGAGATGGGGAGTTAGGGACCTTTAAGTCCCTTCTCACACATATCCAGGTTAGGACCTGAGAGCTAGACATTGGGTCTTCGCTAAGAAAGAAAGTTGGGAACGAAGTTTGAGGAACTTATTCTTGAGGGGCTTTCACGAATGCAGGGATGAGAAAATCCCCAATTCGAATAAATGGGTTAAGAAACTCAAAATCCATGTGTGTGCAATACATAAAAACAAAGGAGAGACTATCCAAACAAGGTCTATCCGATAAAGGGTAGTGAGTCCCCAATGGAGTCACCGAGCTGGTTAGATGCCTCGATCTCGCCGCCGAGTCGGGATGACCTGGTGGCACTTAAGCCTCTACTTCAAACCTCCACTTCACTTAAACAAATCCTTGTCACCCAGACCACCCAAACCAAGCCAGCTGCACTACCAAGTCAGTTAGCAGACCAAAATAAACCTCTTCCACCAAAATCTGACCTTCAACCTAATATGACCTGGACTTGGGGTGGAGATAGGGGAACATCGAGAGGATCCTCATGAGGTATTGGTTGTTTGTACAATCAGTGAGTCGCAGCCGTCCCAGGTACCTCTGGATGAATTCCCTCCACCCGATACATTGGCTCAGCTCGAAGTTGATCATTTCATCGACAAACAAGATGAAGATGCAAGAGCCATGATTTGTAGCGAAGCCTGGCTAGAAGAAGAAATGTCAAGGGTATGGGTGTCTTCACTGGAAGTTAACGAGAAGCTCTCTGAAGCCAATGATGAGGAGTTGCAGGAGGCCCTAGAAGAATGGGAAGAGGGCGGTCAAGCCACAATCGCTGAACTCGAGGAGATAAACCTTGGAGATGAAGCTGACCCCAAGCCCACTTTCATCTCGGTAAATATGTCGGCAGAAGAGAAAGTGAACTTTACTGCCTTCTTACGAGCAAACCAGGATGTCTTTGCCTGGCATTACCATGAGAAGCCTGGTTTAGATCCTCAAGTTGCAATTCACCATCTCGGACTAGATCCATCTACCATGCCTGTCAAGCAGAAATCAAGGAGGCTCAGGCCTGATCTCAAAATATATATTGATGTTGAGGTGACCAAACTCAGGCAAGCAGGCTTCATTCATGAAGTCAAGTACCTAAAATGGCTGGCGAATGTTGTCCCAGTCAAAAAGAAAAATGGAAAAATTAGGGTCTGCATTGACTTTCGTGACCTAAATGCCTCTTGCCCAAAGGATGACTTCCCGTTGTCGTTTAAAGAGATGCTCATTGACTCCACAGCTCACTGCCAGATCTTCTCCTTCATGGATGGATACTTCAAGTACAATCAGATATGAATGACACCAGAAGATGAGGAAGCCACCGCATTCTTGAATCCAGAACACAGGACTTGAGACCGCTCTCTCAGGATCCTTGTTAAGAAACAAGGGCAGGTACACCAACCAGTGAGAGAGGAATTTAATGTGAGGGGTGACACACCTCACCTGGGTCCGTGACTCACTCGGGCTGACTAGCATGGGCACCCTCTTAGATCATGACAGAAATCCCCCCAGTCCTATAACTGATTTGAAATCGTCTCCCTTAACCTGTACTCTCCTGTTTCTGCAATCACACACACGATTAATTTACAAGACAAGTGGGTTGAGCGACCCCACCTTGTCTTTGAGCGAAGGCACACAGGTGAGCACATTCAAAAGAAGAAAGGGAAGGAATGAGATGAAGATTGGGGTGATAAGAGGAGAAGGGAGAAATAGCATAGAGGGAAGAGAAGAGGAGAAAGAGAAATTTGACCAGATGGCTAGACTGACATAGTAGCTAGATCAGTTCAGTGATTGACCTGGAGTGGTAGCAAGACGGGCACAGTAACTCAAACAGGCACGGCGGCAATAATACTCGACGAAAAGAGTAGCACCAACCAGTATGGCACAATGGCTATCCTGTCGTGGTAGCAAGACGTGCACGGTAACTCAGACTGGCATGGCGGTAATACT
Organism: Amborella trichopoda; assembly: GCF_000471905.2. The sequence continues at coordinate 3,514,919 of NW_006499799.1, forward strand.
GCTCGATGATGGGACTATCATGAAAATGTTAATCTTAGCCTCCCTTGGTCAAACGAGAGAGGAAGAAGAAAGAAGAGAGAGAAGAAAGACAGGGAGAAGAGAAAATAGAAAAATAGAGAAGGAGAAGAAACGAGAAGAGAAAGTAAGGAGATATAAGAGAGAAGAAAGAAAGAGAGAGAAGAGGAAGAGAAGAAGAGAGTAAAATAGAGGAGAGAGAAGAAGATGAGAGATTAAGAGAGAAGACATAAGAAGAGAAGATGAAGAGAAGAAGAGAGTAGAAGAGAGGAGGAAAGAGAAGAAGATGAAAGGAATAGAGGAGAGAAGAAAGAGGAGGAAGAAGAAAGAGAAGGAAGAAGAGAAAGAAGAGAGAGGAAATAAAGAAGCAAGAGAAAAAAGAAGAGAGAGGGAGGGAAGAAAAGAAAGAAAGAAGAACGAAGAGAGAGAAAGAAGAGAGACTGAAGAAGAGAAAGAAAAAATAGAAGAAAGAAGAGAGAGAAAGAAGAAAGAGAAGAAAGAAGAAGAGAGAGAAGAGAGAAAGGATAGAAGGAGAAAAGAAACAGAAAAAGAAAGAAGAGAGAGAAAGGAGATGAAAGAGGAAAGAAAGGGAATAAAAGAGAGAAAGAAGAGAAAGACATGATAGAAAGAAGAGAAACACAGACGGTAATGAGGTTCCACCATCCATGAAAGAGGAGAGAGAAATGACATAGAAACATGGATGGCTATGGGGTTCCATCGTCCATGACAAAAGAGAGAGAGAGGGGAAAGAAACAGGGACGGCGATGGGTTCCACCATCTATGACAAGAAAGGGAGAGAGAAAGAGAACGTGGACAGTGATGGATTTCGCCATCATGGAGAGAGAAATGGGATAGAAACATGGATGATAATGGGGTTTTGTCGTTCATGATAGAAGAGAGAGAAAGGGGAAAGAAACATGGATGGCGATGGGGTTCCACCGTCCATGACAAAAAAGGGAGAGAGAAAGAGAACATAGACGACGATGGATTTCGTCGTCCATGACAGGGGAGTGAGAGTAAGAGAGAACATGGACGGCGATATGTTCTGTCATCCATGACAGGAGAGAAGAGAGATAAAAGGAGAACATGGACGGTGATAGGTTCTGTCGTTCATGATAGAAGAGAGAAAGAGAACATGAACGACAATAGGTTCTGCTGTCCATGACGAGAGAAAGAAGGAAAGAGAAAACATACACGGTGTTAGGTTTCGCCATCCATGATGAGAGAGAGAGTTAGGAGAGAGAAGAAAAGACACGCACGACGATAGGCATTACCGTGTGTGTTATAAAAGACTCAGACATGACCCGGTCAGCCACTCAAGAAAGGGCTCGATTCAATGTACGTGTCAAGGAATAGGGAAGAAATGTCACGAGTGGCGATGGACATCGTCGTGCACAATAGGAGGGAAAAGGAACTCCGACAGAGGCCCGGCACGCCACTCAGGTTAAGGCCCAGCTCACTGTGCATGTTTCAGAGATAAGAAAAGAATGTGAATGTCATGCTCAGTGATGGGCATCGTTGTGCATGATGGAAGAGGAGAGAGAAAGGAATGAATAGAGAGAGAAGGAAAGATAGAGATGAGAGAGAAAGGGAGACAGAGAAGAGGAAAAAAGTACAAAGAGAGATAGTAAAGAGAGAGAAAGAAGATGAAGGGAAAGTGGAGAGAGAGAAGGAAAGGGAAAGAAGAAGTTTAGGAAAGAGAGGGGATGAGAGAGGAAAGAAAACAAAGAGAAAAGAGAAAAGTAGGGGAAGAGAGACATGCACGGCAGTGCCTACTGCCGTGTATGTTGAGAGTGAAGAGAGATGCAGAAAGAGAAAGAGAGAGAAAGGCAGAAGAACAGAGAGAAACAGAGAGACATGCACGGTTATGGTTACTGTCGTGTGTGTTTGGTGAGAGAGGAGAGAGATAGAGAAGAAAAAGAGGAGAGAGAAAGAAAGAAGAGGAGTGAGAAGAGAGGAGAGAGAAAGTTACCTTCACCAAGGGATACTAAACTTTTCTTCTCTCTCCTCTCTCTCTCTCTTGAACGCGACCCTCAATCAAAGCTAATTCTCAATTTTTATTAATCAGAATCAAGGTTCCATACAATGAGGTATAACATTATATTTATAGACTTGGGCCTAAAACATGAGTGGATGCCCAAACTCTTACCTAATTGATGATAATTACAATTTATTTGAATTAAAATAAAATCTAAAAATAGGTACAAAATGACAGTTTTACCCCTGCTCAATAATACATGAAATTTCAAAACAGTCCATGCTGCTACCCTAGAACGTATGTGATCTTCCATAGATGATTCGGGGTTCCTCCGACATCCATTTGACCAAAACATGATTACTTTCTTATTGGGCTCAGCATGACAATCAATTTGGTACCAACTTCGAGCCACAGATTATGTTTTTAAGCCACGATCATGCGACTCGAAATTTGCACGAATCTTGGAAACATCGGATCGATAGTGCGCTCATTTCTTGATGTTTTTTCATGATTTCTTCGTTGATTTGCACTGATCATGCCGTCACGATCACGTTGCAACAAATCCAGCTCAATTTTGTGCCCGAACGAAGATTTTACTATCTTGAGTTTTTTGTCGGAATCTTAAATTTCGGCAAATGGAATCTGCCACAACTTCGACACCTTTGTATTGCTGAATCTAACCGTTCATCATGCATGAATTCTGGACCAGACATAGCCTCAGACCTTACTCACGCGACGGGACTAGTTTCGAGTCGATCGGATGCGCGAGCACCGTGATATGATCGCTCGAGTGCGTCGTGGTATTACTCATTTTCCTGCAACTGTCTTCACGAATCGCCAACTTCTCTCTAGCTTTTCTCCCTGCTCGGACATCGTCACGGGACGTGCCACATATCAAAACACTCGTCTTGACAAGACAAACACGCTTCAAAATGTTTAGATTCGATCCGACTCAAAACGAGTTAGATACAAATCTTCAAAGTTGTTGCTCGTGATTTTACAAACCAGTCTCCTTTAATGGAAATTGGTGTAGGGAGGCCACACGAGAATAGCGTGTGGCCTACCCCCCTTTAATGTTTCACCCATAACTTTGTCTTGGAAGGTCTGTTTAAGTCGAAACTTGACCCCTAGAGGTTTTCGACCGTGTCGGACCCAATAGCATTGGTCCCATAGCCATTTGACAAACCAAAAATAGTGTTCTAATTACGAGGTCTGTTTCAGGGGGCTAGAGGCCGATTTTTTCGAAACTGTTTCTTTATCTGCACTGCCTTAGACATGTTAGATTGTGATGAAACATGGCAGGTGGCTTTTTAGAGTCCATAAGAATATTTTCACCCGTTCTAGGGAAATTTTGTGACTGTAAAAAATTACACTTTATGTCAGGGCTTTATTGACCGACTTCTCTCTAATTCCGCATCTAGGACCCAAGGTGCGGAAAAATGTCTTCAAACAATGGTACCATGAAATGTTTTGATCGTCCTTGGCTCAATTCCTACAAAAGGTAGAGGCCCTCTCCCCACTGACTCACCCAAAAAAAAATAATAATAAAAATAAAAATAAAAAAAATATTTTGATCATCTTTTCTTACCATTTTTGAAAGACTCTGTAAACATCAACTCAAACTCAATCCACAGAAATGTGCATTTGGAGTTGAATCTAGCAAATTACTAGTTTTTATAAGCCAAAGGAGCATTGAGGTGAACCCATCCAAAATAAGGGCCATCACCGAAATGCCCCCTCCCCGAAACATCAAAGAGGACTTCAAGGCCACATGCAAGTCATAAATCTCTTTATCTCACAACTGATAGACAAGTGTGCACCCTTCAATAGGCTCCTTAAGAAAGATACCACATTCATATAGGATAATGAATGCCAAGAGGTGTTCGACCATATCAAGGAGTACCTAAGCAAACCTCTTGTCCTTAGTCCACCCAATTTAGACAAATCCTTGTTCTTATACGTATCTGTGTAATAAAAAATTGTGGAGGTAATGTTAGGACAATATGACGACCATGGAAAATAACAAACCATTACATCGACAAAACTATAGTCGATTATGAGGCGAGATACATGGATGTGGGGAAGCATTGCTTAACACTTGTGTGGTCTATTAAGAAATTAAGACACTATGTCTTATCTCATATAGTCAATCTCATCTCAAAGTAAATCCACTCAAGTATCAATTGGAAAGACTAGTCCTTAACGAACGTTTGGCGCAGTGGAGAATGTTATTTAGCGAGTTCAAGATCAAGTACGTTACTAAAAAAATTGTTCAAAGGACAAGCCATTGTTGACCATTTAGCTAAACACACTCTGCCAGATAACACTTTCGTGCACACAGATCTTCTTAATGCAGACCTCTTCACAATTGCAAACTCAACTTGGGAGCTATAATTCGACTGTGCATGGAATGAATACAAGTCAGGTGTAGTGATTATATTATTCTCACCTGAGAAGATTTTAATACTAACAGCCAACCGACTGAATTTCCCATGTACCAATAACATTGCTGAATACGAAGCCCTGATAACTGGGCTCAAGAATGTCATGAAGCAGAAAATCCAGCAAATATGAGTAAATGGTGATTCCTTACTCATCTGGGCTTGGAAGGTTAAAGAAGAACATCTCAAACCCTATCAAGAAAAGGTGGAAAATATGATAAAGTATTTTAAGAAAATCACCTTTCAGCTTGTAACTAGGGGAAACAATCGGTTTGTCGACACCCTTGGTTCGATGGTCAACATCCCATTAGAAGTCTCCACGCTACCATTTTACATCAGGCACAAACATGACCCTTCCCCACCAAGGATCAAAAAAGAAATAGATTAATAAAATGAGAGCGATGAGGAAGTGTCTTTTGTGGCCTCATACATGCTGGTTACCCCAAAACCATGGTTCCACAGTGTGTTGTCCCTATTGAAAGATGGGTCATATCCCAATGGAGCCACCAAAAACGATAAGGAAGCCTTCCGAAGGTTTTCTATAGGTTTTTTAATAAGATTTGACCTTCTGTTCAAGAAATCATTTGATGGAATCATCTTGTGTGATGGAATCATCTTGTGGTGCCTCGATCAGCTAGAAATTGACCATGTGTTAACAAAATTACACAATGAAGGAGGTCACTGTGGGGCAACTACCTTGGCTCAAAAAAGCAGACACCAACACTATTAGTGGACCACCGTGGCCGAAGACTGTTGGAAATTCATTAAGAGAGGTCCCAAATGTCAGCTTTATGGAGACCTCATCCATGCACCATCTTTACCACTTAACTCAATACCGCTAGTGTGGCCTTTTGCCATGTGGGGTCTTGATATCATCATAATGATTTCGCCAAAAGTCTCGAATGACCACTGTTACATACTAACGGCCACAGAATACTTCACAAAATGGGTAGAGGCCGCATGATTTGTCAAAATTGAAGGTTAGCATGTTGTCCGTTTTATAAAAAATAACATTGTATTCAGATTTAGCATTCCAGAATCAATCATTATTGACAATGGAACCAACTTAAAAAATGGAAAGGTCACTTAGGTTTGCAAACAATTTTGAATAATGCAGAAATTATTCACACCTTACTACCCTCAAGGAAATGGACAAGCAAAGGCCTCAAATAAAGGACTTCTTAGAATTAAAGATAGAATAATAGAAGGTGGCCAGGATTGACACGGAAAGCTAAATGACATGCTATGGCCCTATTGAACAAATGAGAAGACTCCTACTGGCATTACCCCATACTCACTAGTGTATGGTATGGAGGCTGTGCTACCCATCGAAGTCGAGATACTATCTCTCCGAGTGGTCATTCATAAAGATTTAGATAAGGAACAAAAGATTGAAGAATGAGTCGCCGCCCTCGATACTCTGGATGAAAGACGACTATGAGCAACACAACATATCGTTGCTTACAATAGCAAAATCAAGAGGGCATACTAAAGAAAAGTTGTTCTCCAACAATTCAGAGAAAGAGACATGGTACTCAAGAAGATCTTCAACACTCTTGCAAATCCACACACATTAGGCAAATTTAAACCTAATTGGGAGGGGTCATTCATGGTAACCTGAGTGCATGCAAGTAATTTCTATAAAATAAAAAATCAGGAGGGTATGAACTCAATGACCCCACTAATGTCATGTATCACAGAAAATATTACCCATAACAAACTCAAAAAAGAAAAAAGAGAAAATGAAGGACGTGGTGAAAACCTGAAAAGGCATCACGACAAAAAAAGCATAAAAATAAAGAATGAAAAATGAAGGATGTGGTGAAAACCTAAAAAGGGTGCCACAAATAAAAATCAAATCATGACAAGAAAATCCTCCAAAAAGGAGGCCCTGTTTCAAAATCTCAAGTATAAACATGTACTTGCAAGTCATAACAATACTAAATAACTAGACCCTGATGATGGAGACTCCTCCTAATCCCTATAGGTTCGCAACAAAACCAATCTCGAGAAGATATGGGAAGGTAACATGAATTGGAGACCAAAGAGACTTCAACAAACACCGAGAAGAACGTCGAGACCTCTCTAAGAAGGAAGTCTGACAAGAACCCAAAGAACTCTTCATGGTTTTGAAAAACATAGGATGAGAGCTCCAAAGGCCAAGGGTAATGTGTAAGTCTATTGGACCCTCACGATATCACAAGGAAATCCATTTATCTTCTTTAAATAAATAAATACAAAAATAAATAAATAATAAATGACCATCAAAGAGGCCACAGGTGGCAAAAACTGTAAGGCCTGTCCCTCTTTGAAAATGACTGTTAAAATCATTCATTTTCAAAAAATTTCCCTTTTCATCACTACAAGAGGTTAAACAACTCGATTTGGCCTTGCTCTCGAAGCCAACTTCTTGTGCCTGTTATGAAGGCTTGAAACTAGCTAGATACTCCATGTTTGTATGAGTATAACTACCAACTACTACATATCAGAGATGGGTGTCAATGATGATATTGGCTAGCATGGAAGCATTCTCTCTCTCAACTAGATCCCCTGAGGAAAAATGAGGAAAACCCATCCCCATGTGTGTGTGTATATGACGGTCCATTAATTGGAATTTTGGGAAAAACCCTTATAATTGGGAGAGCTAAGTTTGTCAAAATTTAGTCTGAAAAGTGTGTGCAAATAAAATGTCCCTCTCCACCTCAATGAATCAATTGCACACGTAAAGATTAACAAATAAAACACCCCATAACTGAGGAAATGGAGAAAAAATTCCCCAATACAAGGGTAAAGACTATAATACTAAAAAAAAAATGATACAGCAAAACAAACAAAAATTACCTTGGGGAATTTTGGCCAGTTTGCCCCCCAGGGCATTTTGGTTATTTTGCAATCAGGGTCATTTTGGAAATGAAAATATTCTGAGCAATAAAAATAAAATAGTCTCACATAATTTTAAAAGCCAAATCTTATTCATCCATTGAATATGGGTTTATTACATGCACTCACGCAATTAAATCCGGTTCTAAGACCATAATTTCTACTATCCTAACAAATTTCAAGGAAATAGAACTGCAGAAAAATTCAAAGTGATCATGAGATTAACTTATTCAAACCAAAGAATAAAGAAAAGAAAAGAAAAAGGGGTCCTACGACTACTCAGTCTTTGACTTGAGATCAACATCCTTTTCCTTGAGGTTTGTCACAAAAGGCCAGCCATCGAGCCAATTCAACTTTTGCTTCTTCCAAACTGATGTCAAACACATCCTCATTGGATTTGGCTTGCTTATTTGAAGAAGAGGCATCGTCATGTCGAGAAGGCACGAGATTCTGAGTTGGGGTAAAAGATTCTCTACGTAGCCCCAGAGCCCTGGTGCATAGTGGAAGGGGACAGACACGTTTCCACCATGAATCATAGTTGGAAGTGGTTGTAATCTTATCTTGCTTGGTCAACCCTTCATCAAAAGAATAATTATTTCCCTTCGATAAGCCTTCCTTAACCAGAAGGGTAGAAGAGTGTCGTTGAAGTGGAAAGACAGGGCAACGATCGATTGCCTCTCAAGGGAATGTATAGTTTTAAATATATCGAAACTGAAAAAGAACCCTCTAGTGAAAATGGCCCTCAGTCAAATATTGACCTACCAAGAGGAGACACGAATATCCCATAGGTGGCAGAAACATCGACACATTCTTGATATCCCTGATCACCCAATCGAATGACGATAATACATTAAAAACCTTACGATAGAAATTGACGTCGCGAGACCGGGTGGTATCACTAACATACATTAGCCCTAGAGCAGCAGATACAACTGTGGTAGATCGAGGAGGAAAGACAATTGCGATGTGTTCACATGCCCAAATTTGTGGAAAATACAAGCCAAAACTTCAAAACACAGTCACATAAGCTAAATCCAAGACCCTAAAACCATCTCTGATATGAGCGACACTACTAGTGTCTCTTGGGCGGCACTACTAGTGTCGCCCAGCCTTGGGCCACACTGCTAGTGTCGGCCTAGCCAAACACCCTCGGATCAGTCCAACGCCTTTTTCAAATAAATCCCTAAGGAAAAAGTTGGGTTCTAAGAGCAGAAACAAGGCAAAAAATTGGTTTTCAAAGATGAAAATAACAAAAGGAAGGTTCAGACCAATACCTACAGGATCAAGACGTTCCCAGCAATAAATCGGTCATCACGGATCAATCGGTTGTGGAGACCCTGATAAGTGCCTGCTAACACTGTTGGAACGATGTTATAACACTCTCTCTCCTAGAAAGCATGAGCTAGAGGGATGAAAGATCATCAAACGGTCTTTCGACCACTCGAAAAGAGGACCGATCCCAAAAGCACAAGGAGAAGGATACAAATCTGCTCGGTGGCCCGGGATCGCTCTCGATTGAAGACCAGCAATTCCATGTCAAACCAATCACCATGAGGTGATTAGGTGGCCCCCAACAGTCGCTTACCCAAGAAGGAGTGATCATCAGTTACAGTAGACAGCAGATATGTAATCCAAGATAGGCTCAAACTAGAGATTCTCGCAGCCTCTTCCAAATTTGAGGTCGTCTCTTGTAAGGATCGAGATTTCTCGGCCTAGTGAAGTGCCCAGCCTAGTGAAGTGCATGGTCGAAGAAGGAAGGAAAGAAAACTGATCTCGCGACAAAGAAGAACGTGCACTGCTGTAAGAAGAAGGAGCGCGCGGTAGTAGGGGAGTGCGCAGCAAAAAAGAATGCGCATGGCTGTAAGTAGAAGAACACATGCGATGGCAAGGAGAAGAAAAGAGAGAGAAGACACGCAAGGCAGTAGGAAGAAGCAGAAAAAAGAGTGTCGCCGTGAGCGACACCGCCGTGCATGATATCGCCGAGCATGTGCATGACCCTAGGCGCCACATGCCTGCTACATGTTGTCATGCATGCCACCTCCCACTTTTGAGACACATATACCTCTCTCTCTCTTTCCCTCAAGCCATGTTCATTTTTCTCACTCTTGAGAAGCCAAACACTTAGAGTTCTCAGCCTCTTTTGTGCCCATTGTTAGAGATCTTGAAGTGGACTAAGTGAGGGATTTTGGGGGCACCAATGCACACAGGTAAGTGGATCGAGCACCTTGTATGTCTTTAGTTATGAAAGCATGAAATTAAGAAAGAGCTTGTATGAATTATGAAGAGGAAAGGTTGCATATATTCTTGGATATGTCCTGTTTTCCCAAGAAATTAGGCCTTCAATTTCATGACAAAATGAAAGTTTGTGAAATGGTGTTCCCATGCATCTAATGTAAGATGAAAAAGGGTTCATGTTGATAACTACCATAAATTGGAAGTATTTTATTGTCCTTGAGGAATTCCATGACCATACTGTGAAGTTCCAGGGAAATTACATGTTCTTGTAATGAACTTTTTACTAATCAAATGATGTCCAAATTCTTTCAAACCGCCTTTATTTGAAAGATATGTGTTTCTACTTAAATGTTGTATTTAAAAATCATCTCAGAATTTCTTATAGATTGGAAGTTTTGTCTCTGTTTATGGGGACATGTCACTATTATTAGATTACAGCATATTTCAAATATTTCTTTCCTATTGTACTGAGCGTTTGGCTGGCCAAATGGGGTCAAAATGCTTTCAAAGCACCTCCAATTGAAATTTATTTATGTTTACTTTGAAGTTGGTATTGAATCCATCTAAAAATTCCATATATATTGGAAGTTACGCCTCTGTTTATAGGGACATGTTACTGTAAGGAATTGCAGAAATTTCTAGACTGTAGTCCATTTTGCACTGAGCTCTTGACTGATCAAATAATGCTCAAATAACATTTTGATTGAAAGATATATATTTCTATTTCAAGTTGATATTCAAATTCAGTTGAATTTTTTTATGAATTGGATACCATGCCTCCTTTCGCATATGTATATCATTGATGGAAATGGTAGTGAATTCAAAACTGTTGTATGATTCATGAAAAGTGGTGCACTAAGTTATATGTTTCTGAATAAAACTAAAACATTAAACCCTTCATAAAGAGATTGGAATTATCGGTTATGATGCACTGATTATGCATGCTTATGATACTGTGAATGCTCCTGAATTCCTTGAAAAAAAGCAAAGCATGAGTGAATGAATGCTTGAGTATGCATGTATACAGTTGCAATTAGTTATGATATGACTGTGATATGGACCACTATGCAATGGGACACCCATTGGTAGTGGAATACTGTTATAATGTGACTGTGATATGGACAACTAACCAATGGGACACCCAATAGTAATGGGATATTGTTATGATATGATTGTGATATGGACCACTACGCAATGGGACTCCCATTGGTAGTAGGATACTGTTATGATGTAATTGTGATATGGACTGCTACGCAATGGGACACCCAGGGGTAATGTGGTTTGATATTATGAGACTTCTAATATAAGGCACTACGCAACGGGTCACCCTATGGTGGTGTGATCTGTACTGTTATGATAGGAAAGCAATGCTGGCAACTGAGATCTTGCCCGACCCCCATGAAATGAATGGGATCGGGATGTGAATGTGAATATCTGGGAGGTCGCGCCCCCCGGAATCTATATGGGCACTACGCATCAGGGCACCCAATGGGAGTGTAATGCCTTCTCGCCTGAAAGGCATAAAGAGAGGGTCATGTCTTGCAAGGCCACTTCCTATCGAAAACCCCAAAGCACGTTGGGGAATGCGTGTGTGGGGATATTACGAAATGGGACACCCATTTGGCACTGTTCTCCCTCTTGAGTGAGGGTTGTAGTTCCAAGTTACAGGATTTGCTTGTCCTGATTGATGAGACTTCTACGTCGAGAGTAGGCAACTCTACTCTCTGCCTGTGTGTATTGTGCGTTTCGTCTAGGTTTCTATTTCGTTATTGTGATAAGATATGGAGTAATTGTTAGCTCATGCAATATGTAATGTCCTGGTATATAATTATACTCCTTCTTACACTGCTAAAGAATTGTGATGCATGACTCCACGTTGTGACTACTGTATATATTGGGGGAAATGTCTATAAATGTCATTATATGTATTAATCGGAATGTTATAATGCTGATCTACTTACTGGGCGAGCTTTTAATTCATCCCTTTTATTTTCATCTATGTAGAGTGATAACCTCTAACCCTTGAGAGTGGTCAGCTGGACATTTGTGGTAGGGGACTGAAGCTCGGTGCTTGACAAAGGAACTTCTTGATAGTAAGTGTTTGGTGGCAATGCCACAGAGTTGTTTTGATGAAGTGTTGTAATCTTGTTGTCAGGAATGTAGTGCCTTGAACATAATTGTAAAAAAATATTTGGAGAATTCATAAATATAAAATGGTTTTATGGTTTTATATTCTTTTCAATTTTGTGGAGCATGGTGAATGAGTTTTATTTTCTTTCGTGGTTTTTCTTTGATTCTGCATTTCCTAACGCGTTGAGCCACTCCCACCTGAGTGGCATTAGCCACCTCCGGTCGCGATTCCTCACTCTGTCATACGAGGGAAGATCATAGCTTATGCCTCTAGATAGTTACAGTCGTACGAACAAAATTACCCAACTCATGATTTGGACCTCGCGGTTGTAGTATTCACCTTGAAAATCTGGAGACATTACCTCTATGAGGCTCAATTTAAGGTATTTACAGATCATAACAGCCTCCAGTACCTATTTTCTCAAAAGGAGTTGAATATGAGGCAAAGAAGATGGATGGATCTACTGAATAATTATGATTGTACCATCAATTACCACTCGAGCAAGACTAATGTGGTAGCAGATGCTTTAAGAAAGAAGCCCGTGATATCAGTGTCCCATCTAATGATTCGAGAGATGAAACTGTTAGAGGATATAGTAGAGTGGCACCCATTTCTGCCCCTTTGTGATGGGGTAGGAATGACTACATGTATAAGATTGGAGCCCCAGCACTTTCAAGAGATCCGAATGGCACAAAAGGAAGATCCTCAATTTATGAAAATTCTCAAAGGAATAAAGCTCAGAAGAAAAGATGATTTCTCTATGAGTAGTGATGATCTGTTAAGATTTAAAGATCGGGTATGTATTCCGAATGATGAGAATGTAAAAAGGGCTATTTTGGAAGAAGCACACCACTCCCATTATACAATACACCTAGGGAGCACTAAAATGTATCAAGACCTGAAGAAAATTTTCTGGTGGAATAATAGGAAGAGGGAAGTGGAACGGTTTGTTTCTAAGTGCTGGACATGTCAACAAGTGAAAGCTGAACATCAGAAACCCACCGAACTGTTGCAGGCCTTGCCCATACTAGATTGAAAATGGGAACACATTACTATGGGCTTTGTCTCCGACTTACCTAGAGCGGGTGCCGAACACGATAGCATTTGGGTCATTGTGGATCGACTAACCAAAGCTTCCCATTTCTTACCGGTTCGCACAACCTATACCTTGGACAAATTAGCCCAATTATACCTTAAAGAGCGAGTGAGATTGCATGGAATACCTGTTAGCATCGTGTCCGACATGGACACTAGATTTACCTCAAGATTTTAGAATAGTCTACAATCATTTTTTAAGACAAAACTCACTTTTAGCACTGCTTTTCACCCCCAGACTGATGGGTAGTTAGAGAGAACCATTCAAACCCTGGAAGACATGTTAAGGGCTTGTGTCGTTGATTTTAAAGGAAATTGGGATGACCATCTGCTTTTGATAGAATTTTCTTATAACAACATCTTCCAAGCTAGTATTCAAATAGCACCTTTCGAAGTCTTGTATGGGAGGAAGTGTAGATCACCTATCTATTGGGATGAGGTCGGTGAAAGGAGGCTGTTAGGACCAGATATTGTTCAAGCGACCTCAGAAAAGATTGTCTTAATTCGAGATTGGCTCAAGACTGCTCAGAGTCGGCAAAATAATTCCGCCAATGATAAAAGGAGAGACATCAAACTTGAAGTAGGTGATCGAGTTTTCTTGAAGGTATTGCCAACTAATGGCATTATGAGATTCGGCAAGAAAGGAAAATTGAGCCCATGCTTTATTGAACCTTTAAAATTCTGGAAAATGTTGAAGTCGTGGCATATCGATTTTTCCTACCACCGGAGTTGGCAAACATTCATGATGTTTTTCATGTATCACTGTTAAGAAAATACCAGCCTGACCCGTGAAGTGCCCGGCCTATTGAAGTGCACGGCGGAAGAAGGAAGGAAAGAAAAATGAATGCGCGATAGAGAAGAACGCGCACGATGGTAAGAAGAAGGAGCGCACGGCAGTAGGAGGGCACGCGGCATAGAAGAACGCATGCGACGATAAGAAGAAGAACACACGTAACGACAAGGAGAAGAAAAGATCAAGAGGACGCACACGGCAGTGAGATGCGAGCGGCAGTAAGCGTGTGCGGCAATGGGCACGCACGACAGTACGAAGAAGCAGAAAAAGAGTGATGCCATGAGCGATGCCGCTGTGCGCGACACTACCGAGCATGTGCATGACCTTAGGTGCCACGTGCCTACTACATGCTGTCATGCATGCCACCTACAAAACTGCATGCCACTGAGACTGCTACTTGGCGAACCCAAGTTGCCACCTCCCATTTTTGAGACACATAAGCCTCTCTCTCTTTCCCTCACGCCATGTTCATTTTTCTCACTCTTGAGAACCCTAACACTTAGAGTTCTCAGCCCCCTTTTGTGCCCACTATTAGAGATCTTGAAGTGGATTGAGTGAGGCGTTTTGAGGGCACCAGTGCACACAGGTAAGTGGATCAAGCACCTTGTATATCTTTATTTATGAAAGCATGAAATTAAGCAAGAGCTTGTATGAATTATGAAGATGAAAGGTTGCATATATTCTTGGATATGTCCTGCTTTTCGAGGAAATTAAGCCTTCAATTTCATGACCAAATGAGCACTGAAATTCCTCTTGTTAGCCATGAAAGTTTGTGAAATGGTGTTCCCATGCATCTAATGTAAGATGGAAAAGGTAACTAACATAAATTTGAAGTATTTGATTGTCCTTGAGGAATGCCATGACCATACTGTGAAATTCCAGGGAAGTTCTTGTAATGAACTTCAAATGATATCCAAATGCTTTCAAACCACCTTTATTTGAAATATATGTGTTTCTACTTAAACTTCGTTTTGAAATCATCTCAAAATTTCTTATAGATTGGAAGTTTTGTCCCTGTTTATGGGGACATATCACTGTTATTAGATTACAGAAGATTTTAAAAATCTCATTCCTATTGTATTGATTTGGTTGGCTAAACGGGGTCCAAATGCTTTCCACTAATTGAAAGATATGTGTGTTTCAAAGTAAATTGGTTCTGAAACTATATCAAAATTTTGTATATATTGGAAGTTGTGCCTCTATTTATGGGGACATGTTACTGTAAGGAATTGCAGAAATCGTAAGACTATAGTTCATTTTGCACTGAGCTCTTGACTGATCAAATGATGCTCAAATTTCCTTTGATTAAAAGATATACATCTATTTCAAGTTGATGTTAAAATTAAGTTGAAATTTCTTATGAATTGGATACCATGCCTCTTTTAGCATATGTATATCACCGATGGAAATGGTAGTGAATCCCAAACTTTTGTATGATTCATGAAGCGTGGTGCACTAATTATATGTTTTTGAATAAAACTTAAATTTTAAACCCTTCATAAAGAGATTGAATTATCTTGTCATGAAGCACTGAATATGCATGCTTATGATTCTGTGAATGCTCTTGAATTCCCAGAAAATAGCAAAGCATGAGTGAATGAATGCTTGAGTATACATAATGAATGCTTGAGTATACATGTACACATTTGAAATTAGTTATGATATGACTGTAATATGGACCACTACGCAATGGGACACCCATTGGTAGTGGGATATTGTTATGATGTGACTGTAATATGGACCACTACGCAATGGGACACCCATTGGTAGTGGGATATTGTTATGATGTGACTGTAATATGGACCACTACGCAATGGGACACTTATTGGTAATGGGATACTATTATGATATGACTGTGATATGGACCACTATGCAATGGGACACCCATTGGTAATGGGATACTGTTATGATGTGACTATGATATGGACCACTATGCAATGGGACACCCATTGGTAGTGGGATACTGTTATGATGTGAATGTGATATGGACCGCTATGCAATGGGACACCCATTGGTAGTGTGGTTTGATACTGTGAGACTTCCGATATAAGGCACTACGCAACGGGTTACCTGCTGGTGGTACGATCTGTATTGTTATGATAGGAAAGCAATGTCAGCAACTGAGATCTTGCCCCTACCCCCATGACAGGAATGGGGTAGGGATGTGAATGCGAATATCTGGGAGGGTCGCACCCCCCAAATCTATATAGGCACTATGCATCGGTTCACCCAGTGATAGTGTAACGCCCTTTCACCTGAAAGGCATAAAGAGAGGGTCGTGTCATACAAGGCCACCTCCTATCAAAAACCCCAGAGCGTACTGGTGACTGTGTGCGTGTGTGAGGAGATTCCGAAATGAAACACGCATTTGTATTATTCTCCCTCCTGAGTGAGGGTAGAAGTTCCAAGTTATAGGATTAGCTTGGCCTAATCGATGGGACTTCCACTTCGGGAGTAGGCAACTCTAGTCTCTGCCTATGTGTATTGTGTGTTTCGTTTGAGTTTCTGTTTTGCTATTGTCATAAGAGATGGAGTAATTGTTAGCTCATGCAATATGTAATGTCCTGATACTTGAATTATACTCCTTACACTGCTAAAGAATTGTGATACATGACTCCACGTTGTGACTACCGTATAAATTGGGGGAAATGTCTATAAATGTCATTATATGTATTGGCCGGAATGCTATAGTGCTGATCTACTTACTGGGCTTTTAGCTCGTCCCTTTTATTTTCATCTATGTTGAGTGATAACCCCCGACCCTTGAGACCGAGCAGCTGGACATTTGTGGCAGACGACTGAAGCTTGGTGCTTGACAAATAAACTTCTTGATAGCAGGTGTTTGGTGGCAGTGCCACAGAGTTGTTTTGATGAAGTGTTGTAATCTTGTTGTCAGGCATGTAGTGCCTTGAACATAATTGTAAAAGAATTTTTGAAGAATGCATAAATATAAAATGGTTTTATGGTTTTATATTATGTTCAGTTCTGTGGAGCATGATGAATGAGTTTTATTTTCTTTCGTGGTTTTGCTTTGATTCTGCATTTCTAAACACATTGAGCCACTCCCACTTGAGTGGCATTCACCATCTCCGATCACAATTCCGCACTTTGTCGCCCTCCGACTAGTATGGTAGGGGTCAGGGGACAGAGTCGTGACATCTCTCCTGTATGGAGGAAGAAGGTATTGGTCTGAAAGTTGAGCCTCTCAACAAGGGCCACAAGAATGGGAAAATTCACATGGTAAGAAGCCATGGTCAAGATGCCCACCATTGAAATCAAGGCCAGAAAGGCCATGAGCTCGGGCCATTATCAACAGAGAGGAATCAATCCCTGAGTCAGGGGCCGATAACAGGATAGTCCTGAACTTGCCGAAGAGCATCGTCCATCCTTAGGCCTTGCAAAATGTGAGAAGGGAGGCCCTCTGATAAATGCCTTACCTGGGCAAAGGGGGGAAGAACGTCTTTGTTGCTTTTGTCTTCAGCATGAACTATCGCCTTACCCTTGCCCTCAAAGATATCACTTTTCTTGTTAGGAGCCATGGCAGATTAGAAAGAAAAATATTGAATACCAGGAGAAAGGACGAAGATGAAGATGAAAAGAAGAATACTTGAACCCAAGGATTTTATGAGAACGAAAGGGAGGATATGAGAAATCCTATCCAAAACCCATGTTATAGGCTCCAAATTCAAGATCAAGAAGCATATGACAAGTTCTAAACATGCTAAATCAAAGAAATTACGATTTTGAAGGTCGGGGGACGGGGCGACACAGGTCCGTATGCCCAGTTTGAGCGACACCACTAGTGTCGCCCAAACGTTTTGGACAAAAATGCTCTTGCTCTAATTCTGGAACCTTCCGGGGATCCAAATAGGTTTTGTTATGGATTTTACTTGCGAAAAAAGACAGTTTTCAAACATTTAATTGATTTTCAAAAAAATTCAAATGCTCCTTGGTGGCACAAGCCTAAACTGCCAACCAGTTTCAAAAGGAAAATCTTTCATTTCAAAAAAGTTCAAAAAAAAATTGCTCCTTGGTGGCATGAGCCCAAACTTCCAACCAATTTCGAATGAAAAACCTTTTCATTCAAAAAATCAAAAAAAAAAAAGGCTTCAAAAAAATGCACCTTGATGGAATGAGCCTAAAGTGCCAACCAATTTAAAAAAAAATTACTTTTATCCAAAAATTCAAAAAGAAAATGCTCCTTGATGGCACGAGCCTAAACTGCTAACCAAAATCCAGTTCAGAAAAACATCAAACTCGTGCGACTTAAAAGAGCCGAGACAAGAAAAATGTCTAACCCTATATGACGTTAAAGGTCGAGGGTATTCAGAAAATGTCTAGCCCCGTATGACATAAAAGGTCGGGTGTAGCCGTCTAGCCCCGTATGACATAAAGAGTCAAGTGTATCTGTCCATCGTTGTATGACAATAAACTGCTTAGCGGGCTTTATGGTTGCCGGAGCTAAAACTGCTAACTAAAAATTTGTTTTTCAAAATATCTTTCCCTTTTTGAAATGTTCACTATATGTCTTGTGTTTTCAAAAACCTTAATTTCTTTGTTAAAATTGTAACACGTCCAAAGCTCGTGGTTCTATTTCAAACATCGCCCTATTTTCAAAACCATCTTTTAAAACAAAGGAACTTGGACACCCTTATATAATGATTACCACGTTGTTGCCTGATCTCTTTCTTTAGAATTGACCCAAACAAACATTTTCTTAAAAAACCAAAAACTATAGAAGACCTTAGAAAACCGTAAGAAGATCAAAGAAAATGCCAAGTTCAAGAATTTAAAAGTGAAAATCTCTGAAGTTAAGTGGAAGGCCACAAAATATAACTCGAGTTCCAAGCTTGCATAAATCACTAGAACATCTCACGCCGAAAACCCTAGTATGAAAATGCCCTTAGTGGGTGAGTGGGGAGCACAATGTCTTCTAGGGAGTTCGATGTGCCCTCTGACCATGTGACATTAGATAAATTATAATGTCAGCAATGTCTACTTCTTTAACTCTCACTTGTCCCTCGAAGGACTGGGACCTCCAAAGAGAGGAAACTGAGGACACCCCATTTTGAAAATTGGCAGAGTCAATGGTCTTTTGAAATCATTGACAGCTTTAGGACTACACTATTCCAGTAAACCCCCGGACCAAAGACCACCATAGTTCATATTGCCTGCCATGTGACTCAAAATCCTGCAAGACACACTATTCTAATAATAAATCAAGTAAAAATAGTAAAACAACTTATTTTTACCTGATTTTTGGCATGAACCATTTCAAAACCCTCTGCATTAACCCGAAATTGGAATTTGCCAATTTTGAGCAAATTTGGCTTCGGCGACACCAGACTGGCCTAAATCATTTCATTTATGGCAAGCAGCATCCCAACAGCCCAAAAATCAGCCAAACAAGAATCTGTCAATTTTGGGAAGACTTGCCCAAATGGGCAGCATCCCAACATCCCAAAAATCACCCCAGACTAGAATCTGCCAATTCTGAGCGGATTACTGATGTCGCTCAGCTCCGACTACCCCGAATTAGCAATTTTTGCATGCCAACCCCTCCCGGATCAATTTTGGCCAGGTTCATTGAATGTGGACCATTTTGGTCAAAGCGACACTAGTATTGTCACCCAAGCCTTTGTCCACCAAAATGGCAGTCCAGGCTAGGAAATCTCTTTGTTATGGGTTGTTATCCTTTCCAGCTTATATAAGCACATTTCGTGACCCATTTTACGGTTAGACCTCATTAGCTTGTATGTTAGGAAAAACCTAAGACTCTAAGATACGAGAGAAGACCCTGAGAAAACCCTAGGTCTAGGAAAACCTTTAGGCCATTAAACCTACAACCTTTTTGTTAAGAAAGTCATCCAATCAAGCTAAAGCCTGGTCAAAACTTAAAGAGAATCTAAGAGGACACATGGCATAAACTCAGTCGGTCCAGATACCGGCAAGACCTCGAAGCTTCGGGAGTCCTGGGTCAACTAATCTGGTCTGGTATATTTTACTTTTCCTTGCACTTCCATTCATTTTTGTTTATTTTATTAGAATTAAATCAGTTTTATTGCATTTTATGTAGTATTTTGTATTTCGGATTAATGTTGGCTATGCCACTGATATGAGAGCAGATCTGCTTATTTTTTAGTAGATTTGGCCTTAGATAAAAATTTGATTGTCCCCACTCTCTGTCACTTTTTAAAATAATAAGTTTGTGGTTCAGATCCAATCGATTCTCATCCTAAGATTGTCCCGATCTGTATCATGAACAAATTTTTTTGAAGACCTTTTGAGAAACTCGGAATTCCTAATGAATTAAAAAAACAATATTTGATTCTTTGAAAAAATCTATGTTTTAATCGGAGACTTCCTAACTACGCTCAAAACATTGTTGAAAATTGCTAATCTTCTATGTATCATAAAATTCCAATTTCTCCCTTAGTGTGAAAATTGAAGCTCAAAATAGCGCATATCTTTTGTTTTTATAAAAATGTTGAAACATATGATCCATATAATGTGTTATAAAATTTGCTAGTTTTACTGCTCGATTGTTTAAAAAAAAATTCATAATTGTCGAGGTCAAGATGATTAATTTGATCATTTTCTTTTACTAAAGCTATATTGTTTAGCACTTTCTTGAGGTATAACTTTATCTCTTTATGCAAAGCCTAGAATTTTGTAAACATTAATTAATTCGCCATTGTAAAAGGAAATGTATAACAATAAGAGCATTTATTTTTGGTATAAGGTCTTAGAATGAATGGTTAAGAGCGACTATAACCTTGTAATACCAAAAACGTATGGAAAATTGTTTCATACAGCGGGGACCGCATCTCTACATTTGCGGACCCAAGGTATAAAGTGTCAATCTTAAAGATGGATGCAAATAGGTGGTCCATCTAAAAACAATTAAAACTAACGGTCCAAATATTTTCTTAATGGAATTATTATTTTTAATTTTCAAAATTTATTTATTTTTTCATATTCATGATCTCCAAGTTGGAGATTACATGTCCTTAAAAATTAAGTCCAAAATTCCATCTCAAAAATAGATTTTCAAGAGATGACTCATTTCTACATGGACACATAGAAACCGTATCCAAAATGTATTAATCTTATAACATAAAACTTATATATTTCCCCTACAACATAAAACTTATATACCTTCCCTTATCCAACCGTCCATTCTGAATGGAGGGCTAAAATTGCCTCAATCACAATGTCACGTCTCTACACTATTTTATTTTAAATTTTTTTTATAAACTATTTTCACACCAAACTTTGGATGTCCAATCCTCTATTAAACTCGCGCTAGTGAAAAATATAAAACAAATATTTTCAATAAAATAAAATAACCAAAATATCCCAAAAATTTTCAAGGAGTATTTTGGTCTATATTTTATCGAAATTTTATTTTTAGTACTTTTAATAGGTGTGCCCCAATGAGAAGATGGTACGTACTAAATTTCATATTCATACAATTTGTATTAAAAACAGTAAAAATAAAATACTTTGAGATGTCGGATCTAAGATCAAACGATGAGTGGCTCTTTTGATCAAAATTAGACAGCTAGATGGTAAGGGAAGTATAGATCTTCTTTGTAGGGAAATTATAGAAACCTTTCCCATATGAACCCTAGCTAATGCCCAAAGATAGCGAGTGGACTTTGGACCTTACTTTTACATGGTTTTTTCCTCTCTCCATATCAAGGAAAGAAAAAGTTGCTCCTTTTGTTTGCTTATTATGCATTTATTTCTCAAAGATTTCTCTTTTATTGTGGTTATAAATCAGCAAGGATTTGAAGCCTAAAGAAAACGGGCACAAAATCTATCGAAGTCGTCGCATGCAATGCTATCATCCACATTTACCTTCGACAAGTTGTAATTATGGGAAAGAAGCTGATGAGGTCGTGGTAGTAGCAACCCCACACCCTAGTCATCACATTATCGATTTTATTCTCACTAACACTACCTTACTAATATTTTCAAAAAACTAATTCCTGAACTATTTGAAAAAACAGGAAGGGACTTGTCTTCCTCATTGAATTACACACAAAAACAAAAAAACAAAAACAAAAAAAAAATTGTAATCATGGGAAGTGGAAGATTCCTTTGGTCCTCGGGGTGGCAGGGGCAGGTGTGCCTAAACCAAGTCTAGGTTAGGGTCTAGGTCTGGCATGGACCCTATCGGGTTGGGTCCAGGCTCCCTTTTTCGGATTTAGGTCCAAGTCACATGTCCAAGTCGGGCCAAGATGAGACCTAGTCGGGTCGTGGTCGACTCTGTCTCAACCGAACCAGTTTACACTAGTGGTTTAAAAATCGTCGAGTCAACATGGACTTGGGCGATTCAACATGAGAATCAGTCACCCCATGTCGATTCCAGCTCAACACAGGAAATCGCTAGTGTTTAGAAAGGCACCAGGCTAGTCAGGTGATTTTGCTACAGTAAACTCGCTAATTCCACCGAGTTTCAATGATGAACAATGAAAGTTGAATGATTTGAGCTCAATGATCAAGCTTTGAAGATTTTTTATCACTTTTTTGAGCAAAATCTAATCTTTGCAGCCTTCACATATCACTTTACAATCTTATTTATCATTAAAAACGAAACCACCATCGATTTGAAGCCACGAATTCACTAACATAAACTCGTTTTGATAAAAAACCACCATTTCATCGATTGCAAATGAAATAGGTCAAGATTTTAGATCAAATCAAAGGGTTTTTTAATCTTTGATAGTATCATTGACAATAAATTATAGCCTATTTTTGGGATTTTTGGTCAATTACTGGTGGATTTGTGATTTGAGCTCACGGTTTCTGAAGAACAGGTAAGGGTTTCAAAATTTCCGCCATTTCATCAATTGCATACAAAATAAGGCAAGATGTTTTATCAAATCAGAGGTTTTTTTTATCTTAATAGTATTATGCACAATATATTGTAGCCTATTTTCGGTTTTTGTTGTATATTACTGGTGTATTTGTGATTTGAAGTCACGGTATCTCAAAAACAGATTAGGGTTTTTATTTTTCCACCATTTCATCGATTGTAGACGAAATAGGGCACAATTTTTTATCTAATCAGAGGCTTTTTTTATCTTAATAGTATTATTCACAATATATTATAGCCTATTTTTGGGTTTTTTTATCGATTAATGGTATATTTGTGATTTGAAGTCCCGGTTTATCAATAACAGATTAGGGTTTTCATTTTCCATCATTTCATTGATTGTAGGCAAAATAGGGCACAATTGCTTATCAAATCAAGGCATTTTTTATCTTAATAGTATTATTCACAAGATATTGTAGCCTATTTTTTGGGGTTTTGGTCAATTAATGGTGCATTTGTGATTTGAAGTCACAGTTTCTCAAGAACAGTTTAGGGGTTTTTTTCGGCAAAACTAATCATTTCACTCGAATTAGGGAATCATTTTGAATTATTTCAGAGGGTTTTTTAAGATGATGATGTTATTTAGATAATTGTTATTGTTATTTGTGTGATCAACAAAGTTTTGTTGATCGAATTTTGAAAAAATTGTGATTATTGGTGTTCACCTGCAATTTTGAAGATTATGGCTTGAATTTTGAGAGGGTTCTTTGAGTAATTAATTTTAAAATAATTTGCTAATTAAATTGTAAATTATATTCAATTGATTGTCAATTTGTAATTATCATGTGAAAATAACTTGTATTATTCAACTTTATTATCAATTATTTAAGGAAAAAGTTTATATAAGTTTGCAACCTTAAAATGTAGAACTAAAGATGCACCTAAAAAATCCATCGAAAAGAAGTTATTTTAATGTTTATTTTAATGTTAAAAAACCCTTTGATCATCTCGACATCGAGATGTATGAATACGAAAAATAAAAAATAAACAAATTGAGTCCTAAAAATAGTGCATCTTGCAACACATTATCTAGACCGTCTATTTTCAAGATTTTCATATGTTTATAGATCTACTTGATTTTAAACTATTTTTGGAGTTTAAAATTTTATAATTAGATATGAAAATAGATATTGAGATAATCTTAAGAATTTTGTACATCAAAATTACATATTATGATAAAATTTGGACGCGCACCTTAATTTGATTGTTTAAGGTTGCAACCTAATAGAAACCGCACCCATTATTTAATGCAAATACATATTGTAAAATTTTACAGTTCTTTGATTAATTAGTTTTAAAACAATTTATTGCTTAAAACTGTGAATTAATCTCAGGTGCTCACTAATTTAGATAATTCGTTCATAGATCGAGTAAATAAATTGTCATGTGAATTCAATCAATGACACCAGTGTGACCAAGATGAAGAACATCATCTTTATTGTAGTCCATATATGATTATATACTTCATCCATCCATGATAATTATAAGCTTATCCTTTTGTGTGATGTAAATTTAACGGTTAACAATAATTCATATCAGGAAAGGATATCTCAATATTTGCACATTGAAGTAAAAAAATGAAATTATTAATGTAATACACATATTTCTTATTGGATTCCTAAAAATAAACATTTATAATGATTTTTAATAAAAAATTTAGATTTTTTTAAAGGCCGAATCCGACCGATTCCCAATCCGAAACACCGATTCACCGGTCCGGATGGGTTTTTTGAGTGCCCGATCCGGAGCACCGATCTATTTTTTATTCCACTTGTTTACGCCCCTATTTGGTTTTAGTTTTAGTTTTCAAACTAGGACATTTTTATAGAATAAGGTTTAAGAACTGAAACTGAAATCGCCCTTCTACCCTATCTCCAACCTCTCGAAGTGAACGAGGGACGGACTCAAAATACTAAAAAAATAAAAAGCTTAAAAAAATAAAAACATAGATTATGACAAAAAACACTAACCAATCATTTCCAAAATATCCTAATCATATGAAAACATTTATACACCATTGTCATTTTATAGATTTTTAGAACATGTTATGTACCCGATATTATACATACAACTTAGGGTTACTCAGGCTCACCTATAGCGTGAGTCCGATTAGACTAGGCCAAGTCACGGAACCATGGTTTTGGCTTCCAATGGTTTGTCGCTTTGCACACATTTGTTAAAGCCCATATAATGAATAAGATTGCATTGGAGTTGTAATTCAACAAGAAAGTGTTAGATGTAATTCCATGAGAATTGTATGTGGCTGAATTTAATCGAGTTGTATATATACAATCTCTTTGTGCCCAAATGGATGAAAATCATGTTGATACCATGAAATGTTTTGATCATCCTAGGCTCAATTCCTACACAAAGTAGGGGCCCTCTCCCCACTGATTCACCCAAAAAAATAACAATAAAAAATAAAATATTTTGATCGTCTTTTCTTACTGTACTCGAGTATAAGGAGCAGTTGTATCAGTGAGAGATTGCTATACTTTCATGTAAAAGTGTACGTAATTGTGGTGTACACCTGCCCAATTATAAAATTTTCAAGTGTTGTATTCTTAAGAGATTGGTATCTACACCTAGGAAAAGCTCGACTGAAATTGGATAAAACAATGAGATTGCACTTAATAATCAAAGAAAAAGCATGGAGCTCTAATGTTATCAGTAGTAACACTTCTAGCAAGAGTAATAACCTTGATTCTTGGAAGCCACGGCCTTCAAACTTGAACAAACATGAAAAAATATGAAATGCACTCCACTAAGAACAGAGGCAGAAGTTGCCCTTGTTATCTTCAAGATTCAATATCCCTTGATTTCTCAGGGCGCAATTGGTCTTTGCAAGATAAATCCAGGGCCAATGAAGCATTGTGACTCTCTTTGGTTTGAAAACCCATAGAGAGGGCAAGAGACATAAAGACAGTACTGATTAGCCTTCTAAAGAGAAATCGAATTTGGATGGCGAAGAACTAACTGACGTTTGGGCTAGAGACAGAGAAACCAGTAATAGAGAAGCTCTCCTACGAAGTCCGGCAATAAAGAAGATTAGAGAATGAAAAGATTTGGAAAACAAGCACCGTATTTCTAGAATTCAAGGTTTATATAGACCCTCTAAGAGACAATGCTTGTGATTCCATCGCCCGATAAAAAAGGTGGGTTTTTCTATAGGCAAACAAAAAGGGGAGCAAGCACTGGTCCCACAGGAAGGTGGGCCTCCCTTGGCCAACAAAGAGGCAGGGAGTTTGAAATGCCCTAAACAAACTTAGTATGGAATCAATTATTTTGAAATAAATTACCCAAAAAATTCAGAAAATGATCACACCTCTTGCCAAACACAACACTGAGAAATTCCCTGAACTCTTTGTATGTTGCAGTTTGTAAAATATAGAAAAACCCTATACATGCACTTGAAGCATGACGGTATGCAAACAATAAGTTGCAAAGCCTATCATAAATCTATACCATAAGCAACATAATACAAATCATTCCAGTGGTAAATCAATACTGTGTCATCCACTAGAGTATTAATAAACCCAACTCAGATGAGTCTCAAAGACGATCTCTATTGGAAAATTACATGTAATGAGTCAACAATCATCAAGTCTGAAACATATGTCGGCGATATATTGATCTATAATATATTTCTAATAGAATAATCTTCAGAAAGCATAACCAGAGGGCTACATAAAGTTATCATAAAATCTTTTGTTCCTTTACCATTAATTCATATAATGCATGCCCACCTTGATGACAGCCAGGCATTTTGGAAGCGACATTCCTCAACTCATCCTGTCATTCAAAAACTTATTGTCAAAACTAACAAGAAAAAGAGTCAAACAATTACAGTGCAATTTGTATAAGGTGTCAACCTTAAACAATCGAAGCAAGGCTCACCTCCAAACCTTGTCAAAAGATGAAAATTTGGTGTTAAGAATTGTAAATGATGGCCTGTAAAATCTATTTCGTTCCCTAATTATAAAATTTATGGCATCAAAAAAAATATAAATCGAGCAGATCTATAAATATTTGAAAATCTTGAAAATGAACAGTCTTGTAACATACAACCTTAAACAATTGAAGCAAGGCTCACCTCCAAACCATGTCAAAAGATGCAAATTTGGTGTTAATAATTGTAAATGATGGCCTGTAAATTCTATTTCGATCCCTAATTATGAAATTTATGGCATCAAAAATAATATAAATCGAACAGATCTATAAATATTTGAAAATCTTGAAAATGAACAGTTCAAATAATGTGTTACAAGATGCACTACTTTTAATACTCGAAATCCTTTTCTTTCATATCAATACATCTCGAGGTTGAGATGATCGTTTAGAGGCTTTTTAGCTTCAAAACAACCTTTTGCGGTGGGTTTTTGAGGTATGCCTTCCTTCTACATTATAAGATTGATGCATTGTACAAAATATTTTCCATAAAGTCGAAACCATTGGAAATAAATCTCATTTAACAATTTGTGAATTTCCAATCTATAAAGATCTACACAAACCTGAGAAAATGCAAAAAGCTGGGTGGATTCATATCCATCTTGCGCATTTGAATAGAACCGACGAATATCCTCCGACTCCATGTGGCATTTAACATGAAAAAAGGCTGTTGGGCGAACATTCAACAATCGACGGGAAATACCAATAAATGTTGGATATGTCTGCATTGGAGGTCAGGATCAAAACTACAAGAACATAATTTTAAATAGAGGAAATGAAAATCACAAGCAAGGCTTGCATATTAAACTGCAACTACAAAATTTGTTGTCTAGAGATATTACATCATTATCAAATACCTACACTTTGAAGGAAACCCAATGCATGAACTAGAATGTAGGAGAAAGTTAGAAACACGCACAAAGGAAGAAAAGCACATTAGCATCACACAAGAAGCAAACAAGAGTTGCAAGTCCTCCTTCCCAGGCGCAAGGCCACTCAATTTGTTTCAATAGAAATATAATACAATTGTCAAGAGAAACAGGACTCACTATTTCCAATTTATATCCTTAACCACAAATTCCTACCCTAGTTAACCTTAAGAGTCTACTATCAATCCTAATCACTATATAAACAACTAAATCATCTAAAACTACCCCTAATAGGAAATAGGAAATAAATCGAAAAATTTGTAAGTCCAAAACAAAAAATAGAAATCCTAAATCTACCCTTACCACGCTAAAAATCCATAGGAATCTCGTGACTGAAAGTTGAGCTAAATTTTGAGGCCCAAAACACCAAGATCAGGAAAAGCATATAGAAATATGAGACGTAAATATTGATGAGACCAATGAAACAACTTCCCAGAACGCATCCAATGGACATCCAAAAGGAAAGTTATGCCCTCTAAAAGCAGACCACATCAAAATAACAAGGCAAACAATCATGTAAGCGACGAACTATTGTAGTTTGTGGGCCATGAGACAACGATTTCCCGAGCGTCACACTTCAGATTCATGTAAATGAACCTGAACAAGTCAATTTGCAATTTCGCATTGAAATTATATGCTCCATGAAATTGATAAGCAGCTTCAAAAGAAAACCCAAAATTAGGCCAATTCACATGGAAATTTAAATTGGACATTTCTACATGCTTGATGATTTCTACATAGTATACCCATAAAATCACTTCAATCGGGATGGAATTTGTCTATCAAAGATCAAGTCCCAAAATGACCAAAAGAGAAAATCACTCTTTTATGAAATATAAAATACCAGAATCACTCTTTCATGAGATATAAAATACTCTTTTTGATCAATACCCTCTTATGATCTAAAATATATAGACAGAAAGGGTGGTAATATAGGAAAGCCATTTGTTAATGAAACACAGACCTGAAAGTAAGAAACAACCACTTAAGGAAAATTCCCACAAAAAACAAATACAATATTCATATCTTAGTTGCAGAAGCCTAGCACTTGGTTAGGGTTCCGTTCCAGAATATACTGCTCCCATTGGAACTCCCAAATGGAAAAGGAGAAGCCTCCATCAAGCTTCAAACAACTAATAGTTTCTATTACAATCCAGATTTGCTTGTTTTTCCTGATCAGTCAACCTAGATGTATTAAATAAAATATCTTTGGATGTTTCACAGACAAATAAAATATTGTGGGAAAGCCAAAAAAAAAAAAAAAGAAGAAAAGAAAAACAAAATGAATGGAATAATATCGATCACCTACAAAATTAAATGGATGATCTACAGCTCCTAGTTTCAGAACCTAAGTAGGTTCTACCCACATTTCTTATTAAAGATTAACAAGAAAGCATAATCTTCAAGACATGCCCCCAAATTGCACAACCTGCAAAGCAAAATAAAATCATAAATGTTCTGGGAATGAGATACTTTACAAGAGAGCCTGCAGGGACACCAATTTCTTCAACTACTTCACGCGTAATACCATCAAACATCTCTTCTGAAACTTTATCATTTAGGCATGAACTATTTCGTGTGTCCTCATCACGTATATGACATGAAATGCCAATTTCTTGAGGCTGCAAAATAGTGTGCATTGGGATCACTATCAAATGATCAAATGCTAAAAAAGATACTGACCATCTTCAATGAAATAACAAAACAATATAATTCTTTCTCAATACATTAAAATAGTTACATTTCCTGGGAAAATCATGAGAGAATAAGAACAAAATCTGGTGAATAGCAGCAATTTGGAATGTCATGACAATAACCGGAAAGGTATCAAGAATGATATAATGGAGGACCTTCAGGCTGCAGATTTTACCAAAAGTTTTGTGATACAATGATCATTTACTTAGAAGTAAGATTCATGAAAACCTGGCTCAAGTTAGGCAGGAATAGTGAAGGAAATTATGCTGCTAGACCGGTATGGGACACCTGTCAAACCCAAAGCATGTTCAAGCAAGCTCGAAATGATTAGACATAAACTCATAGCAAGAAAGTGAGAATCATCGAGCAGTTTGCTGACATGGGCAGCTTATCTGTGGACCTTAACATGAACAGGAAAGGGCTAAGTTTGACACCCAAGCTCTGATCTATAGGTCGTTTTTTTTTTTTGGGTAATTCAATGGGGAAGACAGGCCCCTACCTGTTTTTTCAAGTAGATTAGGAGTTAGCTTTTTTAAAGTGTTAGTGGGGTGGTATTAATGGTGGGAATGGCAACTACAACGTGGTGACTAGGGTGTGGGGTGCTACCACCACAACCTTAGCCCATTCCCATGATCTATAGGTCATCTGCTACTGATTACCACCTTGCAAGTCCTGATTCGAATTTTGGGCGCTCCCTTTGATACCAAACTCCAAGCTCATCAATTTGTTAGCACAAGAAGACCAATCAGACTTGTTTGGTCAATCAACATAAATTATTCGCTTAATCGGTTCTTCCACATAACTATGAGAGAGAGGTGACACTATATTAATTCTGCAACCATTATTAGGGAAGTGCATGAATAGTAAGACCGCTCCCCTCCATCTTGCACAAAGTTCCCACAATGATGCTGGGCCAAGATTCTAAAATTGCTGGGTGCAAAGCTCAAAATGGGTCTTGCTCCTAAGATTTCCCAGGCAGCATAATAGAATTCTACAAATTTACCCTTTGTTTGCCTCGCATTGATAAAGCTCATGCATTGTTCTGCTTCACAGTTGACAAGTACCAAACTGCAATCTCATGAAAAAATATGGTTTTCTAATTTTTTGCCATTCACAAAATCTATGACTATTTATGTATGGAGAAGTATTAGACAAGTCTATCGAACAGGTTTTTTTTTACCTCTGTCAACCACATAAGGCATTGCCTAAACTCTTACCAAACCAACGCAGGAGGCGCCCAAACTAACAATTATGCAAAATGAGAAATAGAACCATCACAATCAAGAACCGGTTGCATCGTAAGGAATCACCATGGCCATGAAGTAGCTCCATTCTCCCCTTTCAACAGTCGAGTGACAGGCCCAGCTGCAAATGCTAGGCTCTATTTAATCTGATGGGCTATAAGACTACACACAGTTATGATTGAAAGTATTACAAGTGGTTGAGGTTTGCACCCTCGCTATGGACAATAATCTGCCATGGATGTTGCATAACTGAGATACAAAAGAATTAAGGTGCATGATCTCAATGAATTACTTCTGAATAAATAAATAAATCATATGTAGGAACTATAGCATTTCATAACTTAATGCATGTACTTGATTTATTTGGAGCTATTAGAATGGAATCCACTTTTTGGTGAAAGGATAACGGCTCAATTGTTCCAATGGAGAGAGCCTATAATGAGCTTTCGGAATTTCCAAACAAACAATTTCAATGAAATCTTTCTGTTTCTTATTTTACTATGTTCAACTCTATGTATTCCTCCATCTATCGAGTGCACTGAATGTACAGAAATGGCTATAACAGAGTTTCTGTTATTCATATTAATGTTACTCTAGAAGGAATGCTTTTATGTCGTGCTAACAATTTAATAACTATCTTTGTAGCTCCAAAATATTCTTAGTTTATGCTCATGTCTATTATCTAGATATACCAAGAGAGATGTACAGTCTAATAAAGCTACTACAAATATTTACCCAAAAGGGGATTCAAATAACGAAATTCAAGTAACAGGGTGCATTTATCATTTTTTGGGGGAGGAGAATATATTTGGAGGGTGACTTGCCAACCAAGAGTGCAAAAGAATGTTCGACCAGCTCTTTCTATCGAGTGTTAAGTAACTCTCTTATGAAGTTTTAAGTTATTCACTAATCCAAATTGAGATTTTTTGGTTTAGAAGTTTTCAATTTCAGATTTTTGTTGAAAAGAATAAAATGTAAGGGTATGTGATGCCCATCATTCCACTCCATTGGTCGCTACTAGGGGAGGCCACACACTTACGGTTGGTATAGGGTTTTCATTTTTTTTCTTAAAAATACAATACAGTATGAGAGAAACCTGCCATTGTGTAGCCAGGATGGAGGCTGTCCAATGAAATAAACCTGCCAATGTGTAGGGGAGAAATAGGCAGAGAATAGATGTTCAATGAACCCCTGTGTGAACCATTTGCCAATTGAGGTCTTTGAGATGTCTGGCCCAAATTTTGGAAGCAAAATTGCAATGAAGAAAAAGAGGAGGGAGGGATTCTACTTCTTATCCACAAAGTGAGCATATATTTGCAACGTTGTAACCTCTCCTCATGAGTTGGTCTAGAGTTTTGATTGGAGATTAGTAGCTACTTCAAGGCTTGGATTTTTGGAGGTGAACCAAACCTTATAGTGTATGGAAGGCATGTGGGAGGAAGCAAGGTCAAGAGTTTTGTGAACTGGTCCCTTCCATACACCTGGTCCATTCCATACACCAGGCCCACACACCTGGTCCATTCCATGTCCAATGAGGTAAAAGGCAGCTACAACGCTATGTAAAGCTATGAGATCCTCACATTCATGGTCATGGAGGGATCCCCTAAAGGTGGGTGTCCAGGTTTGGTGGAAGCTGATGTGTTCCAATTATTGAGCCACAATAGCATTATGGATACAGGCTATTGTAAAAAGATTGGGCCGTATCTTTGGGACATTGATCGCCTATCCAAGCGTGATTCCATAAAATGACTCTTCCTATCCAAGCATGATTCCATAAAATGACTCTTTCTCCTTAATTAACTTTGGATCTTATATAAAGCATGAAAAGCTTGTGCTAGCCAAACAAAATTTTGAAAATGCTGGAAAAAGCTGCAGGCCTTGATTCCTCTCAGGGAACCAACCCAACACGATAATTCTAAAAGAGCACTTTCCACCATAAAAGATTATGGTTGGTGGTAAACTGCCATCACCACTAGCCAATGAGTGCCTAGTTCAGCAGCTTTTAAGACAGCACATCCCAAGGCCTCCAAACTTTTTAGGCTTGCAAACTTGATTCCAAGCAATTAAGTGGACTTAATTTTTTAAAGTATCGCCTAAACCAGATAGATTTTCTCATAAGTCTTTCGTGAGAGTTAATGATGCACAAAGGCATTTTGAAGAACAACATGGATAATGGGCCCCGACTGGCCAGGCCAGCCTTGACCCTGGCCTAATCCTTTTCCACATAGAGCCGCCGCAAACTCGGCCCATGCCGGGCAAAAAACAAATGAAGAAAATTAATAGAAAACTAAGAAAAAAAAAGGTTCTGGCCAAGGGAACCGGGCCACTGGCACTAGCCCGGCCCTCAAGCCACAGTTCGTGGCCTAAGCCCTACCTTTATAGGGCCGGACTGCCTGGCCCATTGCCATCCCTAGACGTGGAATAGATTGGGATACTGAATAGGGTGTCTCTGAGGTAAGTACTTTTAACTCTGAGAGAGAAGTACCTGCTTTTCCAAGCAGCCAACCTCTTCTTGAACTTTTCAACTATGGGGTTCCAAAGAGCCTTTCTAGGTTGACCTAAGCAAAGAGGGAGGCCAAGGAACTTGGCTGGAAGTTGGTCTATACCACATCCCAGTCTACTAGCATGGAAGGAGAGATGATTGTCGGAGACTTCATCGGTTAAGATTTGGCACGTCCAATTTCATTCCAGAGGCTATTCAGAGCATTGGAGAAAATAACCATACATTGTCTAACTGTTCAACATTCGCATCACAGAATACCAAAGTATCATCGGTGTATTAGAGGTGACAAGTTTCACATCCCCCCTTGATGGTTTGAAATCTGAGATATATTTCTTGGTATAATCTGGAATGATATCAAACAAAGGTCTCAGCCACCATAGGAATGAGAAAACAGGATAGAAGGTCCCCTTGAAGGAGCCCCATTGATGAGGAAAAGCGTCATTTGGGAGTGTCATTGACGAGGATAGAGAGAGAGGTGTAAGAGATGCAACCAAAGATACATTTTCTCCAAATCTACCCAAATCTCATTTTGGGGAATTATTCAAGGATAGACCAGAATTTTGAAATGAATCCATTCAGGAAAATTTTGGTGTGGCACCAATAGGCAATAAGATGAAAGATAGTAGACTTAGGTAGGTTGGTCATGTGTGGTGTCGACCAAGTATAGCACCTGTTAGGAGGAAGGAGTTAATTCAAGTAGAAGAACTGAAAAGGGCAAGGGGTAAACCCAAAAGAATGTGGTTGGAAGTAGGCTGAAAGGATATGAGGACTTATGGACTCACTGAGAGTATGGTCTTTAATAGAGCAGAATGACAAACCAGGATTCCTGTAGCCGACCCCAATTAATTGGGAAAAGTCTATGATGATGATGATGATGATTCAAGGATAGACCAATAGATGCAGTCGTAGGCCTTTTCTCAATCCAGTTTCAGAATGAGTCCAAGCTTCTTAGTTTGG
This sequence comes from Amborella trichopoda, assembly GCF_000471905.2. Next base: position 3,548,647 of record NW_006499799.1, read on the forward strand.
TGTTTGTGATGTAAAGCTACATGGGCAACAAAGGCCCCATCTAGAATCAATCTATTATTAGCCGCTCAGATGTTGAGAAATGACTTGATCTAGAATGGCTCTCAAGCTCAATGCAAGGACCTTGGATAGCATTTTATAAGTGGAGTAGAGGAGATTAATGGGCCTGAATAAGTCATCAGCTCCCTCAACTTTGGGGATGAGAGCAATGAAGTAGCATTCATTTCTTTGTTAATGATTCCTTTGTGAAAGAATTCATTGAAACAAGCTAGGAAATCAAGGGTAAAGGAGTCACAAAACCTGGAGAAGGCCATCGAAAAAGCCATAAGCTCCTGGTGCCTTGTCTTTGCCAATGTTGGAAACCTTGAGAGCTATCCTCCACTTCCGTAGAGTTGGGGTTTAGGATAAGGAAAGTTAGATCGACAAATTGATGAAGAGGCCCTTAGTCCGTGAATAATTTTTGGAAGAAAGATTTAATGGCTGAGGCCAGTGTTTCCATATTCTACAAACAGGTTTTGCCCGATGGAAAATTGGGGGATAATGTTGGCTCTATATCAAGAGCTAGTGATCTTGTGAAAGAAAGCTGTATTTTTTGAAACCAGTATATCGCTTCATTTTAAGAGTTTGAATGTATTCAGTATTAGCCTCATTTCTCCTTTCTAGCTCAACCGAGTAAATATTCCTTGACTCTTCAATTGTGTCAACGACTGAACTTCCTTAATAAGAGAGTCCTTGAGGGACATGATATTGACAGGGTTGGAATGTCTCCACCCTTTGATTGCATTTTTTAGTAAAGTCATTTCCTTTTGAAGCCTAAAGCCTGCCCTTTAGTGGATAGAGGAGGGTGGCCAATTTGGGACCAAATCATCAAAGGATTACTCTTTGGGCCAAGCTAGTTCAAATCTAAAGGGTTTTGGGCTAGAAGAAAGAGGTAGGTTATCCAAGAGGATGGGTATGTGGTCTGAAGTAAGTTTGGCTAAAGAGGAGTGGGTGCCACGGAACTGATCTTCACATTCTGGTAAGATAAGCAAACGATCGGATTTGGGAAGGGGGTTGAAGGAGTGGTTGGACCAAGTGAAGGAGGAGCCATTAAGTGGTATATCAAAAAAGAATGCGTTGTGAGAGGAAGAATGGAAGGCATTTTCTTCCTGTAGGACTGGATAAGAGTCTACTATGTCGGTTGGACTCATGGCGACGATTCAATCACATTGAGTCTCCACCAAGTTCCCAAGGGTTACAGGGGGGAATAGTTGTTGAACTTAGCATATCCCAAAAAGCTTGCGTAAGGTTAGGTTTGTTGGGCCCCTGAACTACTGTAACTTCCAGGAAAGGCGTTGGAGGATCTAACACGGTATAGTAATACTGATTATAACCTTATAAAGCTAGAAGAGAGGGAATAGATGGAGGGTCCTAGATGACCCAAATACCTCCAAAGGCTTTTATGGCTTCTAAAGAATTACACTCACAAGGCCTTCTACCCTAGATACTTCTAATGTTGGGAAGTTGGGGGAGGCGAGCTTTGGTTTCTAAGATAACATAAGTATTTGGAGCAAATTTGTGAGAGAAGGAGAGGGCATCTTTCCCTTGGGAGGTCACTGATCCCCTGAATGTTCTAAGAGAGTATCCTCGCTTGAGAGGATGTGCAGAGGAAGGTAGGCACCTAGGGTAGCGCCTAGGGGATAGAGTATTGGAAACGGTAGGAGATTTCTGACTCTGAGGGAGTCCAACATAATAGTTTATTGCAAATGACAAATTAAGAAGTTATGGGTCCTTTTTGGAACTTATTGTTATGAAGGATTTCAAAAACATTAGTGGCAGAATCATCGCAGCTGAAACCTGTATCTTCCAATATCTCCATAAGGTGGGGTTCATTGTGGTTGATGCATTGGATCTCCTCATCCAATGCCTAGGCTGTCTCCCGAGTCGCTTCCGCCGATGGGGCCACTAGGGTTGAGTTCAGAGATTGATGAAGGAGATTCATATGTTTAAATACAGAGATTAGCATAGGGAGGTATTGAGCTCTAGGACTATGAGGCTGCATGGTGCTATTACCAAGGGTGACATCTGTGTGTAGGGTAGAAGTGACCTATAGTGGGGAATGAGGGGGATGGTTGATAGTGCTTGGTTGGAAGGAAGGCATGGATGGGCCAAGTAGAAGGGATAAGGTTAGGAGCAGAAAAAATGGATGGGTGGAACAATGGTGGTGGAAGTGGAGGCAACAGGTTGGAAAAAAGAATTACTATGGTGGGAGAAAACATAAAAAAAGTAGGAAGATAGAAATGGCTGAAACTAACTCTAAAGGGAGGGGAATAAGATTATCGAGCCAATCAAAATCAAGGTCCAAGGGGAGAGGTGAAAGAATATTGAGAGGGACTGCTACTAGGTCGCAGCTGGGGGCAAATGGGAAAATTACTTCAAAGGAGTATTGGGGGCAAACTAACAAAGGGGAGTGGGGGATTTGGGGTAGTGAAAAGATTGGGAAGGTAGTTGAATGGAGGGTTGAGGTAGTTGTCTCTGTCTTTGCGGGATGGGGTCTAAGGGAGTGTTGAAATGGCATGATTGAGGCAATATGACATGACAGTTTGGGGGTGGTGTGGGAGATGATGTGACGGTTTGGCGTAGTTGAGAGGGAGGATCATCACAGATTTGTGGCTAGGAGTTGGATATGACAGGGACTAGAATGTGTCTCTTCAAGAGTTATGGAAAATTAATGTTTCATTAAATGGGCCTTATGTAACCAAGCTTTCTGATGCCAAATATTTGGTGATGTGACTAGGCTAGGATCTTCAACCTCAATAGGGATGTGAGGTGGCAGCTCAGGTCGTGGGATATCTATGGATGAACGGCCAACATTTAACTGGGTGTGAACTTCAAGGGTGAGCATGTTTGCTGTGTGGCCGTGCCAATGAGAATGAGAGGATCGAGATTGGTGACTAACACTTCAGTGACAAAAGATAATGATGACAGTGGCGAGGTGGCAACATTGCAAGAGAAAGAGACCTCTAGTAGATCTAGCCTAGGCTGTGAGGTTGGGTGAAGGTGTGGATGTAGGCAGTGGTTCTTGTCTATAATTTAAGGAGCCATGATTTTTCGCATAGATCATGTTGTATTTTGATGATATAATGAGTGGATTAGGTTTGGGGTAGTGGCTCAGCTGATGTGGCAGGTTTCAGAAAGTTTGGGTTTACGATTTGTGGGATGGTAGAGTAGGTGGCAGGTCTGGGTTCGGTGGATGCGGTTTGGGGTTGTGAGATGGAATTATGGCTGGCTCAGGAAGTACTGCATCTGACTGATGTCCTCTTGTTTTGCTACGTATCCTCCTTGGGCACCATATGGTGTAACGGTCTCTGCAGACTACCAAGGCAGCCTTTGATAGCTTAGTGGTCCCAAGATCATCTCTTGGGGTTCGGAAGTCAACCTTCGAGTCTTGGTTGCTCCTATGCGCAAATAAATCTTGGTGAAGCTTATTAATTGGAGATGCAAATCAGTAGCAAAGATTCTCAATCTGAAGGGTAATTTTGCTGGGGGAATGGATGTTTGTGGTTTGGATGAATCAGGATAATGACAGAACCTTCTTACGAGATTGATTTTGGTCTAGTCTGATAAATCCTCTACAGCGATCACAGATTGCTGTGAATGTGGAGGAATAGCAAGAATGCATCGGGATGCCGTGGATGAGGATCCTTCTTTTTGTTTTGGGGTATGGCAGGAAAGAAAGGGTCCAATAGGAAAGAGATAGTTATCCTCTGCTAAAGGAAAGGTTTCTGTTTTTGATGGCACTCTCGACCATTTCCTTCATGGGGAAAGAAAAGACGTGATATCGTTTTGACAGAGTATGGCAAGATACTTGGGCTCATTTCCATGTGTGAGCTGCTCATTTTAGAATAGTTTTATATCTTGGGGGGTGAAGCGAGCTATGCATAAATGTTTTAAGAAGGTTATTCTCTTTTCAGATTGCAAATGTCTATGGTGAGGGTGGTATAGAAAGGAAAGGTTGGTTTTAGATTTGGGGCTTGGATTCAGAGGCTATGGGCTGGTAGAGTGGAGTTGGTGATGAAGCCATTCAGTGCTTTGTATGGCTTGTGCATATGTTTTGTATATTGGTGGTGGATTTATGTGGGTGGAGGTGTCTGCAGTCGATTTCCAGGCACTAGGGCTGGGTGGTTTTTTTTTTTTAAAAAAAAAATCTCTCTTTTACAATGATGGCAATAAAAGGTCTGTCTAGGTAAGCTTACCTTGGAGTGAGGATTACTGGAATGTAGAGCCATTGTATCTGGATAATGTACAGTGATTTGAAGAGGAGATTTATTGGCAGTAAATGAGTTTATGGTAATAATGGTATAAAGGAGGTAGTAGGGTATTTGTATTTACTATGGGTGGTGCTAGTTTTTGTTTCCTGGTGTTCATTCTGTTAAGAGTAAAAAGGGTGAAAGAAAGGAGTCGGTCGCAAGGTACCTCACTCCCCTCTTTAAGGAGAGAGGAGGAATGTGAAAAGAGAAAGTAGAGCATAGGTCAGAGAGAGGGTTTACCCTCACCATTTCTAAATCATTCTTTTGCGGAGTTTGGTTGCAGAGCATCACTGCACAGCATTGGTGTTCCATTATCCACCTACCTGAAAAGCATAGTTCTTATTTCTTTTCTTAATCATTGTTTTTGGGGAAGGTACTTCTTATTTCATGTAGGGCTAATCAGTCTTCTTTTTTCTTCCCTTGTAAGAGGCATGAATCCAACCACAACCACCCCTTCATTAGCTCCCTTCTTTTCCAGTTCTTCCTTTTTGAAGATTTCCCCTTTCTTCTTCTACAGTCTAAGATACCATGGTTACTTCAGGTATTTGATTTTTTTAATAAATTTATCTTTGTTTATTACTGACAATATTATCTTACCTTACCAATAAGAGGATCAAGATATGCTGCTAAAACCATCAAACCATAGTAGCTTGCAGATAACTTACCTCAGAATGTCCTCCAGGAAAAACATAATGACCGGGAAATTCTCCCACATTATAGCTTCTTTGCAAAACAAGAATTTTACCATCAGCACTCTCTACGACAGCACCATTTCCCAATGGACTTGCTGTGTGTTGGCCACATATGGAGTCATCTGTAAAATTAAGAAAGTGTAATAAAAGAAAAAAAGAATAAAAGGGAAAATTAAAAAGGACTGAGGCTGCAAACATTGTTCCTTACACCTAGCTCCACTTGTTTTCCATACACATTACCAACCTACTCTACTACCCATATTCATCCATGGCAAAAATTTAAACCAAAAGAACACAATTCAAAATCAATTAACCGATTCATTTAGGGGCAGTTATTCTCAAAAGCTTAAAACCTAACCTTTGCATTTTCCCACTTGTTGCACAAGCAGGATTCTCTCTCTCTCTCTCTCTCTCTCTCTCTCTCTCTCTCTCTCTCTCATAAAGGAATTTTCTCTCAAGAGCTTCAAGCAATTAATAAGTCATTGATTCCTTCTTAAGTAACAATGTCTACAGTAAATCCATCATGTCGTTAGTTTATCCACTGCAGTGGATGGTCGCATGAGACTTTTCAAAACTAAGCTTTGTATATTGTTTTTGTTAAGATTGAGAGAAAAAAGAGAGACAATAAATTCAAGCACAAGATAAAGAATTTATAGTGATCTTTTCCCTCTATTCAAATTGTGAGGCAACAAGCCTTATATATACACAGATCCCTATGGGATTTACAGCCTATTATGTATGATTGTTATATGGCTGTTACAGCCTATTATACAAGACTGTTACATGGCTGTTATAGCCCATTACGCAAGACCATTACATGGCTTTTACAACCCATTATGCAAAACTGTTACGTAGCCGTCACAACCTATTATACAAGACTGCTAATCATGGCTGGTGTAGCCTTATACAGCACTGTTACATGAGTGTTACAGTCACTATACTCCCCCTCAAGCTGGAGCATCTATATAATAGATGCCAAGCTTGTCAAAAGTATCATTTAGCCAAGCTTGAGTAGATGCCTCAGTATATTGAATCTCAGATCGAACAAATAGAGTACATATTGTCTTTGAAACGACCTTTTCTTTAACGAAGTGACTGTCGACTTCAATATGCTTGGTTCATTCATAAAATAAAGCATTTGGAGCAATATCAATTGCCACTTGATTATCACAATGTAGAGGAATAGGAGCTGATATATTAACACCCACCACTTGAAGAAGAGAATGGAGTCAAATTATTTCATATATGGCACTTGCCATTGCTCGATACTCAGCTTATGCAGAAGATCGAGCTACAACATTCAGCTTCTTACACTTCGAGCTAACTAAGTTACCACCCACTATCATAAAGTAGCCATTGGTGGATCATTGATCAAAAGAACACCCAGCCCAATCCGCATCGCGGAAACCTTGTACATCAAGGTGACTATGACTGGTATAAAGTAGTTCTCTCCATGGAGCAAATTTCAATATCGTAAAATGCAATAAACAGCCTCGAAGTGATGGGAAGATGGTGCATGCATAAACTAACTTGCCACACATACAGCATATGTGGCACAAACCTAGTAGCTTGAGCTAGGGTTTTAGCAAAGAAGAAAACGGGGACGATCGCTGTAAAAGCCAAAGACAGAAGAAGGAGCGATTGTTGCTCTAGGGTTTTGAATAAAAGTACATAACATCATCCATTATGCTTGAATACATCCTTTATATAAGAAAACCCTAAACAAAACTTAATCATGGCCATCCATCTAATCTAATCGTGGCCCTTTATTATAAAAGATTTTAAGTGAATAAAGAGACATAAAAGACTTTAGAAATTACAACCTATGCCTCAAAATGAATAAAAATACTCAAGAAATAAATAAAAGACATAAAAGGATAGACTCAATGACAAATTGCCCCTTTTGTGGTTCCTCTTGTGAACTTTAAGCTTATCTCTCTTGTGTAGATACTCGAGAGCAATATTTTGGGCTGCATCAATCACCCTTCCTCAGAAGAATTCGCATTGGATAAAAATATGCGACATGCCAAGTCTTGAGCTGTGAGACACATGTCTCGACTGAGTCAATGCAAATGAGTCCCAAGTCAACTTGGCAAGTTCTAAAACAATGATTCAAAGGAATGGACTGTATGAGTAGCATCATAAAAAACAATGCTAAGGCACCATTTGGACACCCGGTCACTACCTTATCTTTTCCTTCCGTTAAGGGCATTCCAAATATATGCCCCTGACATTATCCTTGTTTTTCATAGATAAAGGCAAAAGAGAATTATTATCTATTTACTTATTTATTTATTTTTATGTTTTATTTGTTTTTTATCATCAAACCCCACATTAGGCAGCTTTTGCTCCTAGGAGGGTTGATTCCTAAAAGGTGCTCTTTATTCAAATCACTTATTCTGGGTCAACTCTAAGGAAGTTTTGGAGCAACAATGATACAAAACAAGTATGACAGAAATGAAAGGACAAGTTAACCTCTACATGCTCAGCAATCTACTTAATGATTCACTTACTTTCATCTGAAATAAGGAATTTCTCCCAAAGAGGACTTAAGTTGGTGCCAACAAATGTCCTGAAAAAGCAAAGTGAGTTCTTAAGGAGAAAATAAACTACGGAGAAAAACAATCCTTTCCAAAAATTTTCCAGAGCAACTATCCTTGAGAAAATAATTTCCAAGATGCATCAACAGATTTAATCAGACTTTCTTAGATTAGTCAAAAACAAAATATAATAGTAGAAGTGAATGTCATAAAGAGCAAACTGTAATCTAGTGTCATTCTACAAATTCTAGGAGATATTTATTTCCACTCCAACACCTTTACATGTTAGTTATGCCTTTGTTTATAGTTAACAATGCTAAGATCATATATATCCTAACCATAATTGTTGGAGGCAGGAACAGGGAAATCTTGCTTACTAGGAGTTTCCTAGTTGGGAGTGCGATGGGGTGCCCATACAATAAACTATAAAACTAAAGAAGTTTTAAAAAATTAAATATTAATTGCAAATTTATTAAAATATTTACATGCAAAGTAATATATAAAATTTTTTCTTTTATGAATGCTAACTTACATATTAGAAATATTTTTCCTTATACTCACAACAAATCTACTCAAACAAAATATGAAAGTAATAACTCATTTACATGAACCTTCTTATATAAGTGCTTCACAATACCAGACTTCAAATATTTTATTTTATATTACATTTTATATGATGACAAAGGATATTATTGCGGTCAAATCGTATGCAACTCCTGCCCTTTCCTTCACATATCCCCCTTCATTTATATTTAATGTAAAAATAATGAAAAAAAAAATGAGGTAGATTGGCGAATAAGTATACAAATATAGAGAGAAAGAGAGAGAGAGAGAGAGAGAGAGAGAGAGAGAGATCATTGTCCCTCTTGTGCACTTTTTTAAAAGATAACAGGTCAAAATCCCAAAACTATTTGTGACATTGTAGGACCTGTCATTCCTTATATTAAATGAGATTTTTGGATCACACCAATCCAAGACCTACCATTCCCTACATTAAATGTGATAATACATCTAAAACTTTCCCTTTATGATTGATATGGATTTAAGAATCTCTTTTCCTTTGAAAAGTTTAAGGAACATAGATTTGAATAATTATTACTTATTATCATCACCATCCAAGCCTTATGTCAACTATTTGGGGTCGGATACAAGAATCTTGTTTCCCCATTCGTCTCTATCAAGGGCCATACCCTCACTTAAATTATAAGTCATCATATCTTATCTCACTTGAACCCATATCCTTTTAGGTATTCTCCTTGCCTTTCTAGAGCCTTCCACTTGAACCAAATCACACGTCCTAAGCGGTGTTCTAGATCAACGCCACACAGGACCAGACCACCTATGTTACTTCCCCTCATCTTATTGACTATTGGAGCTATCCCTAAGCTCTCTCAGATGTATTCATTCCAAATTCTATGCTTTCTTGTATTGCCTCTCATCCATCTCAACATCATTATCTCAGCTACACTCATTCTATAGATATGTGGTTTCTTGACTACCCAATATGTTGTCTTATAGAGCATGGTTAATCTTACAGTCATTCGATAGAACTTCTCCTTCAGTTTCATTGGTATGTGTCGATCACATAAGACTCTAGAAGCACATCTACACTTCGTCAAAGAGGTAAAAAGAAAGGACTGAAGAGAAAAATAAAGATGCAGAATTAAAGAAGGATTTACAAACAAACACAGAACTGACTCTATTTTTTGAAATTTTTTGATATAAAAAGGTTACCTGGAACAACAGGCAATAGTGGGGTAGAAAGCAAATAAGTGAGAAGCTTGACGACGGGGGGATGAGTATTATGCTCAATTGGCAATAGTCTACTGAAATATCCTTTTAAGGGCTGCGACTTGCTAGCCCTCTCGGTCAGATCAACTACCGGAACAGTTAACAATACTAAACGATGTCCCTAACTGGTATTATGCTCAGTTGCTCACAGTAAAAGAGCGCCTCGATATCCCAAGTTTTGTCCGGAAACGGGGTTAGACGAGTCCACCAAAGGACTCTTAGAGCGCGATGACTCTACCGGGTTTGGTTACCCAATTAATTTTGCAAACTGCAAACTCAATTTCTGATTTATTTCATACAAAGGGGCTACATATTTATAATGAAACACGGTGGTTTACTAAACCATGGGGCTAAACCATAGACAAAAAGAAAAATCATACAGTACCCTGGTACATTAGGTACATCCACATGCCACTTATACAGCACCCTGGTACATTAGGTACATCCACATGTCACTCTTATTTATATCCACTTAAAAGTAAATATAAAATCAACAACTACAAAACCAAAATTACCTACACTCGACACTCACTCTTCCACACACTGAAAGGTAAATAGTAAAACCACTCATAAAAAGCAAATCCGCTCTTTATAAAGTAAAACTACTTCAGGAAAACCATGTATGGTTTATATGCGAGATATTTTGAGATGATTTTGGAGACTCCACTGGTGACTCATCTTCAATAATGTCGTTGAATTCTTTATAATGAGTCATACAAAAATGTCCTCCAGCTTAGCAATTCATGCAATTTTTGAAATTTTTGTAGAAGTTGATTAGTAGTTGGACTGCTGTCGGTGGCTTTATGCTGGATGCTTCATGATTATAACGAATTTCGTCTTTATATCTCAGAATAAAACCTTGCTCAATGAAATTAATCCTTTGAAAATATTTGCATAAATCATTTTCCCAATTTGTATATCCTAATAATCTCTGGTAATATGATTAGGATATAGTTGTCTTCTGAAAATTAGCAATATCCTAATCATATTGCCGGAGATTTTATGACAAAATTATTAGGATATACAAATTAGGAAAAGGATATATGCAAATATTTCAAAAGGATTAATTTCATTGAGCAAGGTTTTATTCGGAGATATAAAGATGAAATTCTTTATAATCATAAAGCATCCAGCATAAAGCCACCGACAGTGTATTTACGGGGAAGCTTCTATAAAAATTTCAAAAATTACAAGAATTGCCAAGTCGGAGGACATTTTTGTATGACTCATTACAAACAATTCAGCAACATTATTGAAGATGAGTCACCAAAGGAGTCTCCAGATCATCTCAAAATATCTCGCAAAGAAACCATACATGGTTTTCCTGATGTAGTTTTACTTTATGAAGAGTGGATTTGTTTTTTATGAGTGGTTTTACTATTTACCTTTTTAGTTTGTGGAAGAGTGAGTGACGAGTGGCTGTATACTTGTTTTGCTTTTAAGTGGACGTAAAAATTAAGTGGCATGTCGATGTATTTGATGTACCAGGGTACTGTTTTAAGTGACTCTAGGATCTACCTAATATACAAGGGTACTATATAGTTTTGCCTTCTGTTTATAGTTTAGCCCATGGTTTTGTAAATTATTGTGTGGTAAGTCGGGCTATGTTTCACTATAAATATGTAACCCCTTTGTGAGAAATCAAGTAAAAGTGAAGTTGAGTTTGCAGTTTGCAAATTAATTGGGTAACCAAGCCCAGTAGAGTCATTGTGCACTAATAGTCCTTTAGTGAACTCGTCTAACCCATTCCCAGATGAAACTTGGGATATCGAAGCTCTCTTTTACTGTGAGCGTAATATCAATTTGGGACACCGTGAGGCATTGTTAACTGTTCCAGTAACTGATCTGATCGAACGGGCCAGCAAGTCGCAGCCCTTAAAAGGATATCATGGCAGACTGTTGGCGGTTGAGGACAGTACTCATCCCCCTTCGTCAAGCTTCTCACCTACTTCCTTTCGACCTCCCTATTACCTGCCCAACTAGGTAACCTTATTTATGAAACAAAAAAAAAAGATTTTGTTTCTCTCTACTTCCTTTTGTTCTCTCTCTATGTGTTTTTTTAAGTCTTATTAAAAAAATTCAAAAAATAGAGTCAATTTTGTGTTCTCAGTTCTGTGTTTTTAATTATTGAGTACACTTCGTAGAGTTCTCAGTGTTTCTCTCTTCCTTCCTTACTTCTCTTATCATTGTTTACTTATCTCTTCTCTATCTCTCACTGAGACTCTTTGTAGTTCCCTTTTCTTTCGCATTAAAGCTTGTGGTCCACTTTTCACTTCAACCTTCTCGTATTCCAATTTTTCAAAAGTCATCTTTGTCATTGTAGTCCCCTTTAGACCCCTCTTTAATCTCTCACTAAGGCTTCCCTCTCTCTCAGAGACACCCTTTCTCTACTATCAAAAACTCCTCGAGAGAGAAGTCTCAGTGAAAGACTTAAGAGGGAGTTAAAGGGGACAACAAAGACAAAGATAGCTTTTGATAATGTGAGTACGAAAAGGATGAAGTGAAAAGGGGCCACAAAATTTAATGAGAAAGGAAGAGGGAAGTACAAAGAGTCTCAGTGAGAGAGAGAGAGAAGAAATAAGTAAACAATCAAAAGAGAAATAATAAAGGGAAAGAGAAACACTGAGAACTCTACGAAGTGTACTCACTAATTGGAAACATAGAACTGACTCTATTTTTTGGAATTTTTTAATAAGAACTTAAAAAAACACTGAGAGAATTAGAGAGAAGAAAAGGGAAGCATAGAGAAACAAAATCTTTGTCTTTTTTTTATAACTAAGGTTACCTGCTTGGGTAGGTAACTAGGAGGTAGAAAGCAAATAAGTGAGAAGCTTGACAAAGGGCGATGAGTATTGTGCTCAACTGCCAACAGTCCGAAAGGATATCCTTTTAAGGGCTACGACTTGCTGGCCCTCTCGGTCAGCTCAATTACCGAAACAGTTAGCACCTCACGGTGTCCCTCACTGATATTATGCTTACAGTTAAAGAGAGCTTTAATATCCCGAGTTTCGTCCACTCGCAGTAAAAAAAAGCTTCGATATCCCGAGTTTCGTCTGAGAACGGAGTTAGATGAGTCCACCAATGGACTATTAGAGCGCGATAACTGTATGGGCCTTAGTTGCCCAATCAATTTGCAAACTGCAAACTCAACTTTACTTCTAATTCATTTCACACAAAGGGGTTACATATTTATAGTGAAACGTAACCCGACTTACCACACAATGGTTTACAAAACCATGAGAGAAAAGCAAACCCCTACAGTACCCTGGTACATCAAGTACATTCTCACTTATACAGTACCCTAGTACATCAGGTACTTCCACATGTTACTTATTTTTACATCCACGTAAAAGAAAAAATAAAATCAACACGTACAAAGCCATAATTACATACACTCGTCACTCACTATTCCATACACTAAAAGAGTAAATAGTAAAACCACTCATAAAAAAAAATTCCCCTATTGAAAAGTAAATCAGCATTCAAAAACCTTGGCCGAGCTATCGCTGAACAATTTCTTCTATGATGAAGACACTTTCTTCATTAAATGCTTCTTCAAGTTGTTCAGTTGTCTCTATCAGGGACCAATCTGTTTGGATCTTAGATATTGTGAATATGCTTTGATTTGCATTGATAATTTTGTGGACGTTGTGCAGCCAAATGTCCTTCTTGCTGGTAGGTACAGCAGGGTCTTCCGTATCTCAATTTTATCCCCTTGTTTCTTTTGTAGAACTTGTGTAGGGTTTGAAGTTTCTTCTTTTATGAATTTTTCGAAATTTGGGAATATTGCATTCTTCTACTCCTTCAATGGTGTTGCATACCTTAGATCCTGCTTTAAAGTATGTCCTGGTATTATCTTTGCAACACAACTTTTTAATTTCTCCTCTAGCAAATCCCACTACATCAGCCGTTACTAGATTTTGCACTGATAAGTTTTTCATTGAAAGTGTTACAAGCACAAGTTCAAGGATACTAATATGCATTACAAATTACATTATTGTGTAATTCCAACCTGTAGCACTAATTGTTGTAGCTTTTTGAGTATTCTGAAAAATCATCAATGCTTTGGAGCTTTCTTTTTCTCAATAGAACAATATCTGTAGCACATTGTATTGGACATTCAGAAACAAATTCTGAAATTAATTTGGACCCTAATTCAGCGAATCCTGCCATAGAAATGACATTTTGCTTGGCATCATCAAGAATAGTCCACGAATAACCAGCTCTTGCCAATAAGAATCTTGTAGCATATCTAATGGAATCTATGTGTGACCATCTTCTTATGCTGCCGACATACATTCCTCTGTGTATCCAAGAAATGATCGCTTGTTTTGTTTTAGAAGGAGAATGAGTTAATTCATGAATATTTTAAAATTGGAATGTCTTCTCCTATATTTCTGAGACTATATTACTCAGCACTAGCAATTCTCATCATTTTCACTTGGAAAACTGAAGATGATTCTTCCATATACTCAGAATTTTGAAGAAGAAAAGAAAAAAATCTAGGAAAACTGAGAGGCTTGAATTTAAAAGCTTTTGCAGCTTCGTCTTCTTTTTTCTCTTTGTAGCTTTCTTTGTTTTCAAATATTTGCAGGTGATTCTCATGTATTTGCAAAACTTTTTCTTCTTCCTTTTTCGTTTCTTTCATTTCTTTCGCTTTCTTGTCAGCCAATATTTCTAGATTTTTCTTTATTTCTTGAATCTGACTATGGCTGATATATGCTTTTCAGCATATGAGGTCCAATGGATTAAGTAGTTTAACTGGCATACTTCGTCCTTTCGAACTCTGACATAATCAACGTTATGAACCAAGAGGTAGCTCACATCTGCCCTTGAAGTAAGACCTTCAAGATTTTCTAGTTGCTCTCGAGTAGGAGAAGAATAAGCCATTTTCGGAAGCCAATCTCCTCCAATGACTAATGACTGGCTAACATTGCTTTTCACTGTGGTTGTCATGTGACTCTGAGCAATTTGAGCAGCTTCCCTGTTTGGTGAATCTGTAATTTCTCTCACAGAGGGGGTAGTATTGATAACTGGGAGAATGGGGGGTAAAGTATTTCTTTGGCTGATCTGAAATGATTTGTTTATAGGTTTCAAGGTGATGGTGAAGTATTTTACTAGTGTTCTATAGGGGGTTTTGGACAGCATTTTGAAGTTTGGCTTTTTCTTTTGAAATTGATGAGACTCCAAATATTCAAAAATAGCAGGAAAACCGGTTATGAAGATTTCGAAATTTACAGAGGAACCAACTTCAGACACAAAATTTGAAATTTGAGGGAATTTGACATTGTCATCTAATTTTTTTGAACAGGTGACTGCATAACTTGTTAAGTTAAAAATACACCTAGATGCTATAGTAGCATACACAGACCTTGGTAAAAGATTTACTCATTTTACTTCCATACAGACCACGAATGCTTTGGTAATAAACTCATCATTTAGACTCAAAGAAAAGTTTGGAAAAACAATGCAAATATTATCTTTGTCTAAACATCTTCTAAAATGAGATACCAAGGCCATTTCCCACTCTAAATGTCAGATAGCTAAAAGAGAAACTAAATATTCTGCTCCTATATCATAATTGAAGTGTGGATGAACAAGCATATCTATTTGTCCAATATGGACATATTGATATTTCTTACTTTTCCACATTTCAATATCTGATTTTTCAAATAAAGGTAAAAGTACAGGACAAATTCATTTACCTTTGACATGGAGATTAACTTAAGACTGGCGAACCGACATGGAAAATTGAACTCAAACAAAGAAATATTATACAAATCTTGTTTATTAACTTCAGGGAAACTGACATTACCTTGACTGTCTAAGACACTTTCTTTTTCTAAAACATAAGAGTGTAAGGAAACAAAAGATGGTGAATAGGATAGGGATTTTGATTTTTTCGGCGTCATTTTTTATGTTTCAAATGAAGAGTTTCAGGAAGATCTAGATCTTAGCATTTTCATCGGGGAACCTGGATGGCCTGAGTATTTAGGAAGCTCATTTTGCTCAGGATCTTCTTTTAGAAAGCCATTTAGTCATTGAGGATCAGGGGTTTTCTCACCAATTTGAGATACAGACATATGAGGATCAAATTCTTTTTCAAGTTCGCCCTTTTCTTTTATCATTTGTGCATATTCCTCAAATCCTGGAGGGTATTCGAGATATGACTTTGAGCATGAAGCCTTTTTAGAGGAAGAGGAAGACGAGGCTCTTTCATCAAACTTTCTTTTTATCGAGGATGAGCTTACTCAAGATGAACTTTCAGCAGGACTTTCAGCACTCTTTATTTCTTTAGCGGGTAATTTTTTGCAAATGGTTTTAAAAATTGGACAGTAACAATTTTTCAGAGAGTCTTTCATCTCTGATATATACTAATTTATAGTATACATCCTTTCTTTTGAAGTATGGAAATGTTCTTTCCCACTGAACAATTTCATCTATGGGAAAGGGAGCACCTTCCCATTCGATATTCCCCATAGTAGTATCATCAAAATCTTCTTCCTTAAGAGAGCTATCTAGTTGTAGATCTCTTAAGGAATATCGATTTCCTCCTTTATGTGCTACTAAATAAATAGTGAACTTCTTTTGCTCGCTTTCATCATATAAGTCAAATTGAGTGATTACCTCATTGGCAAACATGTAGACTACCGTTTTTAGCAAAACTACTTTTCCACCAAGCTTCACTATAGCAGAAGAGGGAAAACAGGACCGAACCTATGGGCTCTGATACCAGAAAGGGGGCAAACAGGAGTGAACTTGTTTGGCTCGCTTTCATCATATAAGTCAAATTGAGTAATTACCTCATTGCCAAACATGTAGACTGCCATTTATTTATTTTTTAATATAGGCAACAAAATTTATAAAGGTAGCGTAAACATGCTAGCTTACTAGGGTATCCTAATCTCTAGTGGTTCATGTTGGAAGTTTATTTAAGGTTGTCTCTATAGTTACTACTTAGCGCCCTCAATTATCGCTTATATTCTTGTTACTCCTTTGCATGCACTCAGCTACCTAAAAGCACATAAGAATTTCCATTTTCACATATTATAATTATAACTTACAGTTAGTGGTTTTTTCATGACTTGTCTTTGTGTAAAGGGGTATTTAGGCTCTGAAGTACTCTTGAAGCTTTTCACATAAAATAATTTTAAAATAATATTTTTAAAAGATTTTCCAACTGTAGCATGGTTTCTAGGTTCTCCCTAAAGATGCGGCTTTAAAGTACTCATATGGTTTGTATGAACTTCTAGGAAAGTCAAATAGATAAGTAATAGTAGCAGCTTTCAAGAGTGAATATTGCAATGCAATTTCTACTCTTCTAAGATGAAAGTATTTCGAGAAGAAAATATTAGCAGTCGAATGTATAGGTCAACTCAATGTAAAAGCCGAATAGGCAAGAGAGTGACATCTTAAGAACACAACAGTTCAAGAATTACACGAAAATAATAATTTGGATTAGATAACATGGCACTCCTTCATGGAGGACCTTTCAAGAACACAAAACTAATACTGCTTTTAAAATAAGGATGAGGATTCTATTGAGTCAGCCGACTCATATGGACACATGTGGCCCCATTCTAAAATTCATTTTAAAGATGGATTTTTTAACTAATTTTCTTATAGATTCATCATCCAGGCCAAGGTGATCACGAATATGAAAAGAAAAGTAAATCTTTGAAATTAAAAATATATTTTTTTGGCTTTTTTTGGGACACGGTCCATACATTACTTATGTTGCACAACATCCATCTTTAGGATGGACGTTTAACAGTCAGTGGGCCCTTGCATCCACTAACTCACGCTACACTTCTCCTTAAAATAAAGATAAAAGTAAGTGATATTTCAATAAAAAAATATCAGATAATGTGACATTTTCCTCCAAATAAGGAGCCAGGTTCAAACATCGCGTCAAGTTCCTACCCTCCATGCCTTAACCATCTCTATTCAATATCCAAGATGTATGTAGACGATGTGACATTTTCCTCCAAATAAGCAGCTTAAAGGTTCAAACAACATCCCAACTACCTACTTGACATTTTTCTAAATATTGAATATTTTTACCCACAAACATGCACATGCACATGCACATATGCTTGTGTGGTTATGTATCTGCATATACATGGGGTTGTATGCCTATGATGGTAGTCAAGATTTAAAATAGTAAATGATATGTACAAAGAATCAATCTTTGGATTAATTTTAAATTTAATGCTTCACGTTACACAAATATGGTATTACTCCAACAGAATCGAGGAGATTGCATTCAAGACAACTCTCAGCAGCTTTTGAAGGAAGGGACATAGAATCAAGTAAAGGCATAAAAATCACTTATATTTGTAAAAGCTAAACTAGCAAAAGAAATCCAAACTTTTATAGAACGTGACGAATAAGGCACATGTGATATCTACATATACTGCAGAAATGTAGAACTAGAGCTTACTTCGATACAGTGTACTACATCGTGGTCAGTACATTAGAATTTAGATATGCTTTCCATTTCTCTCCCCAACATGGACAAGACTAACAAAACAATGCATTTTGGGACTAGCTTATACTTTTGTACACCCCCTTCTAGCAATAATTCACCACAAACATCCTGCATTATTGTGTGCCTCGTTCATTTAACTAAAAATATGACAAGACGGATGTCATTACCAAACATCTGGGTTGTGGGATATATCTAGCACCCTATATATCTTGTCCAAAAAACATTCGATCTTTTAAATTGAAAACAATAGAATGATGTGAGATGAACCTGTAATCTGTCAAACCCAAGTGAATACATACATTAGAATCGTTCCCCAAATCTTCATCAGTTGTATGCACCAAGTAGCCCCCAAACTGCAAGGAATCAAAAAGCAATATAACAGTTGTTATACCATACAATCATTATTATGTCCCCAATGCACTTGAATCCATCAAAAAGAGAAAGAGAAAATGACATAGGCATGGGATAGTTTAATTTGGGGTTCTTTATAGATTTTAATTAAGTAAACTAAGGTTATATTTTGGGGATTTTTAGGGCATATTTTTAGTAGTCATCTACTTTAGGTTATTATGGTTTAGTAAGTTTTTATTATGTTTTATTGTTCTTGTTTTTAGAGTTGTTATTTCTTATTTTGTTAGGGGTAGAGTCGATCATTCATTTTTAAGTTAATAATGGGTCGCTATGGTTAAATAGAATAGATGGCTAGGATTTCTTAGGAGCTTTCTTTGTTTTTTGAGTTACCTAAATTCTTGTATTCTAAGGGAAGGAGATCCCTCTCAAAAAAGTTGGTTATTTGTCAAGAATCAACCCTAATTTGGGTCAATTGGTCTCAGAGCGGATTCTGATACCTTCAAAAGAGGCACCCCTCTAAGGATTAAATTTGTTGACTCAACTAGTTCAAGCCCTAGTGGAGAAACTAGGAAAACTCATGCCCTTAGCTGAGAGAGTAGATGAGCTCACGCACAAGGTCGCTCAGCTTCAACATAAATGGAATTTGAAGACTAGTGTTTGAGATCAAGGCAATGATGGTGAAGGAAGTGACTTTCATCTTGTTCCTAACCAACCTCCAATGGCCTAGGTTAGTGAAGATTTCAATGACCTAACCCTTCAATTCCTGAGATCAAGCTTCCTGCCCATATGAAAAATCCTATTTCATGCAAGGTGTTGGAATTTGAGGAGAACAGTGTTAATCACAAACCGATAAATGATGAAAGGATGGTTCAAATTAACAAATCTGTATTAATTCCTCCATCTCCATTTTTTATCCATTTTCTTGAGGTATTTTGACAACCATGTATACTTTTAGAGGCAAAAGAGAAGAAGGCAAAAGAAAGATGTAGATTGGATGCAGATCTCATCATAGCCCTCTTCAAAACTCAAGGACGAGTTTTCTCCAACCAGAGGAGATTGACGCAGGCACAAGATAGTTTAATTTGGGTTTTTTTATGGATTTTAATTAAGGGAACTAAGGTCATATTTTGGGGATTTTTAGGGCTTATTTTTAGTAGTCATCTACTTAATGTACTTAGGGTTTCGTAGGTTTTTATTATGTTTTATTGTTCTTTTTATTCTAGTTGTTATTTCTTGTTTTGTTATGGGTAGAGTTAATCATTTATTTTTTTGAAACTCGTTAACTTTGTTAAATAAAAGCAAAAGAATACAAAACCACAAGGTGTGGTAGAAATGGCAACCCACAAAATGGGTGCTCAAAGTACAGGGAGGAGCAGAAGTATAACAACAAACTCAAAAGGAAAATAACATAAGGATTGAAAGGCTACAGCGAGTAGGGTGGCAATAAAGAAGTGCAAAAACCAACAAAAGTGAAGTGGTAAAGTAGAAGGGCGATAGAATAGAGAAGTGGAGAGAGTCCAGAGGAGAGAAAATGTGCCCAAAAAAGGGAAAAGTATTCAACAGAATCCAACACTGAATTCTGAGAGGTCGAAGATGCCCAGTACCAAGATCTATGCCAATTTGGAGAGTTTCAAAACACCTGGTAGTGAGAATTGTGGGGAAGCGAGTTTCTGTGGCTGTAACGGATGAGGATGTGAGGTTAAGAACCTCTTACCGCCTTCCTTCACAAGAAGGCGTCCCTTGCGAAAACCTACGGGAAGATAATAATAGAGAGGGGAGCGTAGGAGGGGATGGGCAACGCAAAGAGACCAGAGAGAAAGACGAAGAGGAGATGTGGTAGAATAGGGCGATGATAGAAAATGGAGAGGGGAGAAGGGGTAAAGCAAAGAGAGTAAAAGAAGAGTAGAGCGAGGGAGAAGGAGAGGAGATGGGTAGAGCATAGAGATGATAGATAGTGGAAGGGGGAGAATGGGTAGAGCAGAGAAAGTGAAAGATGGGAAGAAGAGAAGGGCATTGATACCATAGAGAAATAAAAAGAAGAGGGATGGAGCCCAGAGACTTGAGATAAAATAGAAGGGAGAAGAGAGAGAAAATCCAATCCATTCACTTTCAACTAATCTGCTCTTCTTTTTTTTTCTTCTTTCAGATTTTTTTCCTCAATTTTTTTATTGTATTTTTGCTTTGCTTTTTTTTTTTGGGACGACCTAAGGCAGGGGAGGGAGAAGAGCGATAAAGGAAACGTAGATAAAAGAGGAGGGAGGGGAAGGGGGTTAGCCATAGAGGGACTAGGGATATATAATATAGCGTACATGTAGTGAGAGTAAGAGAGTAGGGGAGGTGTTGCGAGCACTTTTTTTAGCAAGGCCATGAGCTACTGATTTGGCCCCCAAATGAAACATATGAAGGTCACAGGCAGCAGGTCTGTGTGGCAAGAACTCCAATGAGGGCAATGTGCTTCGGTTGGCCATCCGCCATGGAATTGGCACCTCTAAGATGTGAGTGAAAGTCACTGCCGGAAGTCTCTGCAAATGAGGGTGATGAGTTCAAATATGAATACCAATACTGTATTATCAGCCCATGAGATGACATTTCTTGAGTTACACTCCACTTTAACTGCTGAAAAGTGGCAATGAGTACGTATCCTCTTTAAGAAGTCACACTCCACTTTAACCCCTAATCGAGGCGGATGTAGAGGTTAGTGAGAGGAGGCTATACTAGCTAACACGGAGTTGACAGATGGGAATATGCAAAGGCTGGGAGGCTGCTAGCCCAAAAGGAAACAAGAGAGATAACAGAGTCCAAAAGGGAGGATAAAAGTCTGGCACTACCTCTGATAGTTCTAGCATTTATTTCTAACTGCACTGACCATAAAAGAGCTGCAACGGCAATGTGCACAGTTTTCTACCACTCTTATGGAAGGAAGGGGACGGGACGACCAAGAAGATGTCCATTATAGATTGAGGGGCAGCCCATTGGATCCCGAAGAGTTTTAAGAAAGATGAACACAAGGAAAAGGAGGAGCAATGGATGAAGAGGTGGGGAATGGATTCTTCTTCTTGGTGGCATAGAATACATTGGTTGGGTAGGGAGATACCTCGCTTCTTTACCCTAGAGCCAGATCCATAGAAATCCCTGGACCTTATGAAGGATACGGAGGGACCATTGTTTGTTAAGTACGTGGGAAGGGTTCAGGTTGGGAACTAGAGAGGAGAAGAAGGAGGCTACCGTGAAGAAGCCCGAAGGGTTAGGAGACCAAACATAGAGTCTTGTCTGGAGAAAGGGAGCAAATAGGGATCAAGAGTTGAAAGAGGGAATTCAAAACAGATAATTTAATGTCACTGAGATTTCT
This sequence comes from Amborella trichopoda, assembly GCF_000471905.2. The sequence continues at coordinate 3,570,147 of NW_006499799.1, forward strand.
TCTGAAGATCGGGGTTCAAGATAAAAGACGAGCCGGAACTATGTACACAGTGAGCTATAGAGGCACCTTGGTCAACAACTAAAAGAAAGAGGGTAAACTGTAACTCCCCCCTCTGCCCTCATATATATATATATATATATATATATATGGACGAGACTACAAAACGCCTATGGGTGAAAATGAACAGTATTTTCAACCATAGGCTCGGCTCCATCCAATTTTTTCGGACCGTGTGGATTAAAGACCGTCATGGACTTAGCATGTCTATGGTGGTCCATCACGGACATAGCAAGTCCGTGATGAGATATTTTTCACGCAAATTTGAAGCAAAAAATATAAGGGGACCGCCACAGCTCCCGTAAGTTCGTGACAATTTTTAGGTAAAACCGTCACGGATATAGCATGTCTGTGATGGGGGCGAAACACTGTAGCACTTCGCCTATATGCGTTTTTAAGATTTTTCCTATATATATATAGGGGAAATATCTTTGTCTTACCTCTCTCTCTTGTCTACCAACCTCTCCTCCTCCCATAGTCAATTAACGAAGGGAAAAAAAATGAATTTTTGAGAATAGTTTGGTTCGCTCTCTCTTTATCTTTGTTTCCTCCTGCTCTCTCTCTCTCTC
>NW_006499799.1:3571494-3649530 GCF_000471905.2 Amborella trichopoda
CTTCTTCTTCTCTCTCTCTCTCTCTCTCTCTCTCTCTCTCTCTCTCTCTCTCTCTCTCTCTCTCTCTCTCTCTCTCTAGCCTATCCCTTATCCTTCCTCGCCAGCCATACCGCTCACTCCGTCTGAGGAATGACTGCCCCTGTCCCAAGCAACTTAGTTTGATGCTGAGGAATGAAGCCCCTCAGGAATGTTATCCACTCACTGTAGCTTACTGCTAAAGTTAGAAGCAACCTCACAGTTCTCACAATGATTTCCTTGGAAGATGGTTGCTTCCCACTCTAAAGCAACCCCTCGGCTTGCCAAACTAAGGCTCCTCGCCTAATAGAGACCCGTCGCTCACCACGATAGCAGCCCCTGCCCCAAAGTCTACACTTCCCACACAGCCTGAGCAGCGACTTAGCTTTTAACTCCAACAGCATACCATTCTCGACATCAAACTCTTGCTATAGCTCTCTTTACTCTTGGATTTCTCTATGCCTTATGCAATGGCATCTCGTCTTCTGGTTACTGAAGAGGAATAGTTTTAATTGTGAAATTTTTTATGGATACTTAATGCTTTTAATTTTAGTCTCTCTCTCCTCTCTATTCTCTCTTTTTCTTTCCTCCCTTCTTCTCTCTTTCCCACCATAAAAGTTACATATGTAGTTTGAGCACCCAACAAGTGGATGCCACTTGAAATTTCATCTTTATGTAAGTTTAGACATTTTATGCAAAAGTTAACCTTTCGCTCAAAAAAAAAAAAAAAAGATAGAGAGTATGAGGACCAACCCAGAGGTCTTTCCAAAATTTGATTCTATGGCCATTCCCAACTTGAATATGGTGAGCGCCTGGAAGGCACATTTAAATGGACTTCCAAGCCCCAGAAGCTCTAAAGGTGGTCCGAAGGAACCACCCATTATCCTCAAGACCATATTTGGCACGGATGGTGTCCTTCTAGAGAAGGGGGTTGGGTGAGGTGAATCTCCACCACCATTTCCCCTGGAGGTTTGCATTCATGATCTTGAGCCTCTTAATACCTAGGCCACCAAACTTCATAGGGGTGCAGCACTTATCCCAGGAGATGAGGTGCAATTTGTGGTCCTCTATGGTACCACTCCAGAGGAAGTCCTCCATGAGTTTCTCAAGACGTTGTGCCACAGAGGAGGGGATTTGGAATAAAGACATTTGTTAGATAGGGATGTTAGCAAGGTTAGAATTGATGAGAGTTATTTAAGGAGAGAAATTTTCCCTCCCAATTGGCAAATTTTTAAGTAATATTTCAAGGAGTTTGTCCCGTAGTTGCATTCTAGGTTTTCCAAGGCACAGAGGGACGCCTAAATAGTTGGAAGGAAGAGAGTCTGTGCCACAACCAATGTGTTGAGTGAGGGATAGAGTATCAGCCTTAGGGAAGCCTCACTCCCATCATGCTAGTTTTCAACATATTGACTTTCATCCCTGAAGTGACCTCGAAGCACCTAAGGAACAACCAGAGGTTATCCAATTGAGATGGGTAAGCATCGCAAAAAATCAGTATCACTGGCATATGAAGGAGGTGGGAGATTACTACACCACTGGAAGAAGTTTGGAATCCATGGAGAATGCCCCTATCATAGAGCCTAGCGAGAGACTTGGAAAAGAACTCCCCAATGATTGTAAAGAGAAAGGGCGAGATCGGATCCCCTTGTCGAAGGCCTCTAGAGGCAGGGAAGAAACTGACAGGGGAACCATTGATAAGAATAGATAAGTGATGGTTGGAGATGCAAGCCTTAATCCAGGTTCTTCACTTGAAACCAAAACCCATATGCAATTGTAGTTCATCTAGTACGTTCCAGTCGACTCTCTCCCAATCAAGCTTAATGACAAGGCTCTAAAACCCCGAATTAAATTTGGAGTGAATGGCTTCATGGGCAGAGAAAGCCCCGTCAAGAATCTGTATATTAGCTACAAAAGCGGATAGAGTGGGGGAAATGATAGAGTGGAGGACAGCTTGAAGGTGAGTGGCTTGAACTTTAACAAGAATTTTGTAAGAAGAGTTAAGGAGGCTAATAGGGCAGAAGTCTCTCAATTTTTCGGCCCCTTCTAACTAAGGGATTAAAGCAATGAAAATAGAGTTACGGGCAGAATTGAGGCAACTCCTATGGAAAAAATCATTAAAAAAGGGTTAAAGGTCATCTGGTGCCAAAGTGTCCTAGAATTCATGGAAAATGGCAATGGGGAAGACATCGAAACTAGGTGCTTTGTCCCTGCCTAGGTCAAGGACGGCCCTGTGCTCCAAAAATGGCATTTCCAATCAAACCGCATTGTTCAGGGATAAGGAGGAAAAGGAGAGGTCACCTAGGGAAGACCAGGCCTAGTGTGTAACACGAAGAGGTGTTTAAAGAATCTAATTATGATCCTATTAACCTGCTCAAAGGCAAGAGAAGGTATAGTTACAACAGATATTTGGATAATTGCATTGCCTCTTCTTCTGCCATTAGCAGTTCTATGAAAGAAAGCAGTACTTCTATCCCCTGCCTTCAGCCATTTGATTCTAGACCTTTGATACCAAAAGGTCTCTTCCGTTTTATGAAGTTACAAAAGATTATATTTGGTCGAGGATTTATCCTCTAATTCAAGGTTTAAAAGGGGTCTAGTTTCCTAGTTTCCTACAGGGTATCCAAGGAGTGAATAGAAGTGTTGCATTCGGGTTTTTTTTCCCTGAAGTTTCCAAGGATGTTACGACTCCACTATTTGATGGAGCCCTTCAAAAGCTGGAATTTTTAAGATAATCTGAAGTCGGCCCATCCTTCGACCGAGAAGGAGGTCCAGCAGCTTCTAAAGAATTAGGCAAAAGAAGGTTAATCCATCCAAAACAATTCAAATCTAAATGGCCTATTAACCAGCAGAATGGGACTAGTGTCCAAGAGGATAGGTTCATGATCTGAAGTAATTTTAGGAAGGACAATAGAGCGAGTTCAAGGAAAACTAGAATCCCAGGAGTTGGAGACTAGAAAACTATCAATTTTGGTCGTGATAGGAGAGGCAGCATGGTTAGACCAAGTGAAGGAAGCCCCTAAGAGAGGACTTTCCAGAAGGGGCACACTATTTAGGAAATCAGAGAAAGCTCTCATTGATGCAGTAATGCGACCGCCGAAACTCTTCTATTGGACCCATCTAACCATGTTAAAATCACCCCCTAGAAGCCAAGGGACTTCAATGGAGGGTTTTTCCGACATGAGCTCTGGCCAAAGCATCTGGCAAGTAAAAGGACAATTGGTACCATAGACAAGGGAGGTCTTGAAAGTAAAATTGTCTGAGATTCTGCAGAAATGGACATTTATGGAAAAGTCTCTGATGGAAGAAGAGACAGCATGAAGAATCGTAGGATTCCACGAGACCCAAATGCCCCAGGGAGTCTTTAGCAACCCAGCTGCAGGGCCTCCTTCCCCAAGTGTTCCTGATGAGCGTGCTGGGAACTTAGTTTTGAAGAGACCTAAAATATCTGAGAACTGAGAGGAAACTAGAGAACGAACCGCAGTACACTAGGTATGACTACCAAGATCCCTAATATTCCAACAAAAGATCTTCATTTAGAGGAGTGGGGTGTAGGGATAACTTCCTTTTAAACCTACGCTTCTTAGGACTTGAAGTAATAGAGGCGATGAGACGAACCTGTCTAAAGGATGAAGCAGGGGCATCATAATTGACATCAGACAGTAAGTTAGCTAACTCTCTAGGGCCTTTAGGATTTTCAAAGAGGCAATAACCTGAGTAACACCAGCATCTTCTCTGAGCGAGTCAACAATGTTAGCGATGTTTCCATCGAACAGTAGACCCATAGTCGCAATCATGTTTCCCAAGTTGGGTGTGCCTCTGTCTATCCTTTGAAGTTCCTAATTGTCCACCGCGACTGGCGATTGGATATCAAAGTCAAAATCCTTAGAAGGAGGGTGCTGGAGCAATTGCAAAGGTAGGGTGGAGGAGGGAATGGGGTCTGAGGGCAAAGGGGAAGGCAATGTCGAGTTGGGCAAGCTAGTTGAAAATGCGAGGGGAATCATTTGCAAAGGGGTCGGTGTAAGAGAAGGCGGGGGAGGGGGCTGTGGATTTTGTTTGGGAGAGGGACACAGGAAGAGGGGAGAAGAAGTAATTTAGAGGAGCGATGAAGGGGGGTAACTTACCTTGAGAGGAATGGAGCCAATCTCATTTCAAGCGAAAGGGGAACAAGGCTGTCCAAGTCCGTGTTATTTAAGCTCGAATCAGCGGGACTAGGAAGAGGAACGGCGAAGGAATTAGAGTGAACGGCGGCAGGGGCCAACGCATGCGATGTAAGGGTAAAATCACCTTGAGGTGACATGTCTGATCTAGGTTGAAAAGTAAAAAAGGCAGCATTAATTGTATGGGGCACAAGTGGCAGGAGGGATTGTTCCTTAAGGAGCGTGTCAACCTCAAGAGAGAGTAATGGGGTGTGATCGAGACCTGGGGAAAGGTGAGGGGACGGCAATAAATGCATCATTGGGAGCTACAACGACAAACGACGCTTGAGGATATGAAATGACGACATTTTGGGGTGATGTGTGGGGAGTTGAGGAGGGAGGAATTAATGCACCCAACGAAGTGGAATGGGAAGGCGGCACCAGGTGAGAAGCAATAATGGCATTGTCCTGGGGAAGGACAGGTGGCTATGAGGATTGAAGCATCTGTAATGGACCAGGATCAGGGGGAATAATGAGGAGGATAGACGAGGAATATTTGGTGGATCCGAGGGGTGGTACCTTTACTAGGAAGGTCAATCCTGAGTAGAGGTTGTTGGAACTCCGGATCACAGTGGTCCTAAGTAGGGGAGGTGCGTAAGTCATACGAAGAGGTGGGTTTAAGGATTACACTAGATTGTGCACGCTTCTCGTGGGTCACCGTAGTCCATCCATTGTGGTCCGAAACAAAGTTTCATGGTGACCAGGAGTAGCAAACCCTTGAATGGAGATTTTGAGAAAGAAAGAAAAAACCATTGAAGTGGAGGTGGAGTGTAGAGGAAATGGAGTCCAGATTGATAGATTCAACAAGTAAAATGAGGAAGCCTAAGGGATGAGTGCCAAAATATTTCCAATGGACTAAAATGAAACCTCCACAGGAGTCCCCAATGGCCTCGAAGACCGATTGGATCTAGAGATGAACCGGTATGCCTTGGACTAGCAATCAAACCTTAGGTTTATGCACAACCTCACAGGACTCTTCCCACTTAGTTAAGGACAAACGACCCCCTCCGAATGAGAGGTTGGTTCAACTGACTTCCAAAGAGAGGTTGGTTCAACTGAACATAGTTTGAAGCCATCTAGTGATACCTTTGATATCATTTCACTGAGGCAAGAAGGATGTTGTAAAGTAGTTATGTAAAGATAAGAGTCGGTCTAGGATCTCACTGGATTTGGGAAGCCAAATTTGGGGTACACCATTAGAGAGAGAGAAAAGTGAGCGGAAGAAGAAAGGGCAGGTACAAACTCAGAAGGAGCTGGAGCACTGACTGGAGTAGGGGGAGAAGGATTAGCGTTACTCATGGCAACAATGGCTACAAACGATTTCCAAGCATAGAAAGTTTCACGTGAAACCTTGGGGGGACGAGTAGTGGGAAGAAACTTGTTGGATTCATAAAAAATGGATAGAGGGGTAGAGAAGGAGTTTCGATTGCATTAAGAAGCCTCCTATCTTGAGACCCGACCTGGGAAAAACCAATCGCAGAGGGCTTCATTTCCTCTCTTCATGTCCTCCAAAGCATCGCATGCAGTATTTGATTCCATTTGACTTGTTCTCATTCTTTCCTAGAGTGTTAGCATGTTCAATATCAGTTAATCATTTATTTATAAGTTAATAATGGGTGGTTAATGTTAAATAGAATGGATGGCTAGGATTTCGTAGGAGCTTTCTACCGTTTTTTAGTTACATAAATCCTTGTATTTAAGGGGAAGGAGCTCCCTCTTGGAAAAGATGGTTATTTTATGAAGAATCAACCCTAATTTGCTTCAAAAAATCATAAAAGAAAACCACCACTATTAAAAATTGCACATGCATGGCTCTGTTCTTGAATATTTATTATAAAATCTCTAATTGTAAAAAACCACATCAAATTTACTGAAACCCTCAACATTGTCCATCACTCTAAAAATTTAAATGTGCCAATCACCATTTCAAGGACATCCCCCATGCTTGTCAAATTGCAACCCCAGCAGCAATTCATGGCAATGATAACACAGCAAAATGAGAATCATTCCCATACCCATATCCCAAACTCTGAAAGCACATTTTAAATCACAAAACATGGTGCCATGCCTAGGTCAACAACCACAAAATAACTTGATAGATTTTCCCTCTAAATTCCAAAAATATGCATTGGACTCCTTAGATATTACAAACCAATGTACTCTTTTTCAGGTTGGAACCAATTAGCAATGGTCATCAAGCAGCCTCAGCAAACGAGTTACCCTAAAATGCTCAAAATCAAAGGAGATATAGGAGCATAACTCTGTCTCAATATGCCAAGAGAAAAAGCCACACAAAAAATCTAGCATAAACAATTGAAAGCTCCAGATCCTTCACATGGAGATAACACAACCATTTTGTGATAGAAACAAAGTGTGAATCAAATTGCAAAGTTGACACACTCAACAAGTTCAAGAGGCGATCAATTTATGAAGAAGAAGAAAAAGACTATACATTGAGAAACTACTAACAGAAAAGCACACATACCCTAAACTTCAAACCATTGTATAAGGATGGGTTCTCGTGAAGCCTCTGATCCCATATCTGTGAGCACCGTTAGCAACAATTAACTTTTATCACTCTAAACTGACCAAGAGTATTTCTTTCTCCAAACAAAAAAAAAAACAGAGGAGAGAAGATAGGTAAAAAAAAGTTGCTCAAAGAGAAACACAAGGAGGCTTCTGATAAATGTAAGTTGCAGTGATGGATGGATGAGTGAACCTGAGATATGGATTCTTCAAGCCTGGGGTCTGGATGAGGCATCCTGTCATAAGATGCACTGAAATCTACAAACACCTTCAATGAAACAGGGAAAACAATCTGACATATGAACATTTTTTGTGCCATGAATCGTGGATGCGAAGAATAGAAACAATGAAGAAGGAACTCTCAAGAATCAAAAGACATTGGAAAAAATCGTTGGAATTCTTCAAAGAAATCAAAGAGAGAGAGTATAAAACCTGAGAACGAGAGAGTCCAGTGGGGCAAGCAAAGAGTATAGAGTAAGCGCGAGGAGGAGGAGATGAGGCCGGCATGGCTACCTTAGAGCTTCCCAGAGTCCGTAGTTTTCCCTCTTCTATACCCCTCCTCACCGGGAAAATGCAGGAAGCCCCCTGTTGATTCTCAACGCCAGCGTCAGTGCTCAGTCGCCCTTGCGAAAGAGGACCAACTTCCACGCAGGCGAAACCAACAACTGCTTTTGACTGTAAAACTCGATGACTGGGAAAAAGCTGTGTGTTCTGTAGGTTTCGTTTAGTGCGTTGACAAAGTTTTTAGAAGGAAAATTTACATCCGCGCCTCAATGAAGATACGGAATTACGAGGAGGTCCAATTTTTGGGCAATTTTACTAACAGATTATCTCTGTCCTGCGTTTTATTTATTTTTGCAAGTATGTCCTTTGGTCAATATCATATAGTTTTTTATTTTTAAAATATTTTTTAGAAGGTAGGGTGCGATTTGTATTTGTGGTCACTTCCGAACTAGTTTAATGTCTAAAATATCAGACTGCTCTAAAGTTGATTAGTTTGATGTTCGAAACATCGAATTCACCTCAATGGGTCAATCCAATTTTGTGGACGTTGGAACGGACTGAAGGAGTGTTCTTTTTCTCTGTTTTTTTCTCCTCCGCCTCCAATAAAAGCCCTAATTCAACGTCTCCCTCACATCCCTAAGAACCCCTCTCTCTCTCGCTCCAAACTCATGGTATCTAGCACTCTCCACTGCGATGTTCAAGTTGCGTTGGAAGTCTGAATCAGGTATCTTTTTATATTTCTATTATTTTCTTGTTTTATTGTGGAAAGATAAGGTTCCTCATTTTAAATTAGTGCTCTAAGATAGGTACAATTTGATCATATTTTCGTTACTCATCAGCAAACGGGTTTTCATAAAGTGCTCAAAATCAATAGAGATACAGGAGCATAACTCTGTCTCAATATGGCAAGAGAAATGGCCACAAAAAAAAGCCTGCATAAAGAATTGAAAGCCTCAAATCCTACTGTCTCAATTTTATCTGTATTTATATGACGTTAGATTTTATTTATTCATCATTGACATATTTGGTTCACATGAAAATATTTTTTAAAAAACATTTTCACCTGAACAACTTATCTCATGCAGTCAAATGTGGGAATATTTTTACATCTATTAGTTGTCAATTAGTGTGAAAATATACACTAACACCAATTGGTATGAAAATATTTCCACACTTGACCACATAAGAGAATTTTTTCATGTAAAAAAATATTTTCACGTGAACCAAACATGCCATAAAGCATTTTGGGTTCATATTGGCTACAGTCATAGACACGAAAATTATATGAGTTAATTTCATTTTGGAGCTTTAATGGAAATGTGTGCTCTAGTTTGGTATTTATTTCCAATTTTACGAATTATCCATCGCTCACTTAGTTCTAAATAGAGATGTGGGTTTGTCGTGTTTAGTCTTTCTCTTTGATTCTGAGCCATTATTTTTTTTTATTTATCTAATTGAAAACCCCATTTTCCCGATCAAATTTACTTGTTTAAATCTCTAAGAATTTCTATTCAATTTATTCTTTTTCTTTGTCGTGTTTTCGCCATCTAGTCGATTGGGTGTCATTTTGTAAATACCCCTTAGAAATTCTGGCTAATTCCTAAAAACCTTAGATCTGATTCTTAATGACCAGAATAACACTAGTGAGCTATAGTGAAATTAAACGTATTATAATTGTCTCATAACTACTAGAAACCATTCCAAGCCGTAGTAAACCACAAGAGCTTTTATCAATCCCAGAATCATTGAAATCGGACTCATCGTTGTAGGGGTTAGGGCCTAAAGAACTTTTTTTTGTTGAAATGACAAAGCAATCCCCTAGCACCCGCCACTTCAGGTTGCACGTGGGCCGCACAAGCCATGGAGGCTCGCACAGCCCTCGAGTCGTCGTGCGTGGTGCAGCCTGATGGGCAAGGAGGCGGCAGGGCCTTCTAGAACTCTTATTTTGATATAGGTTTCCTAGTCAAATTGGGACCTTGAGATTAGTTTAAATATTTTAACCCTAACCCTCATCTAAACCTATAAATGCTCCCTCAAAAATCCTACAAAAATCAATTAAAATCCCTTCCAAAAAATCAGTCAAAATCCTTAGAAAATAGCCTATAAAATTTCAAAAAATTAGAAAATACCAAGAAAATCCCAAATAAATAGGAAAGACTTAGATAAATCCTGGTAAATTAAGAAAAAATAGGAAAAATATCCAAAATTGGGTAAAAAAATATAAGACGTCCCAAAAAGCTTAGAAAACCTTAGAAATCCATATCCTTTCCTTGTAAATCTTTAAGGAAACCCCATACATACAATTCCTAAGCCTTCTTCAACCCCAAAAACTCAAAATCTATCGAATATAAGCCAAATCACAATAATTACAGCAACAAAAGGTATTCATTAAAGGAGATAGTAGCACAAGAGTGGCCTAATCCGAGCCCTAAACTCTGGGTTTCGGGTCATTTGAAGTAAGTAGTCTCTTCTCTGCTTCTTTTAATTTTATTTCTTTAGATTTCTAGTTTATTTATGTAATTTTTAGTTTATTTGCATATCTGGGAAAATTAGTTAAGATTTGTTTAAGCTTTTTAAGGTCTAGAATATTGAATATATAGTTAGCGCTGCAGTAGATTTAGAAGAGGATCAGACCTACAAGATCTGTGATTATAATAAGTCGATAATTTGAGTGACCCCCACTCTCCCAATCAATCTACAAATTTAACTTATTTCGCAAGAATTTGAGCTAATCTCACTCAGATATTGGTCTAAATTGCGCGTAAACAGTTTGGTGGCCACTGTGGGGGACCTCGGGATATAGATTCGCATATTTAGACCACAAAAGGCTTTCTCTATTTTTTCCAATAAAAATAGAAAATATAGAGGCCAAAAAATTACCAAAAAGGTCCCCAAAAATTGATTTGGGGCCCACTATACAGTGCGAGTCGGATTGACTCGTACAGGACCATGCATGAGCCGCTTCAACTCGCACAACGCGAGTCTCTGCGGCTCATGCTATGTGGACGGACTGGAAAAAAATTTCGCCAATCCTTTCCCCCCTCTTTTGTTCTTTTGTGTTTTCTAGTTTGGCTGTTTCCTCTTTCCTGCAACCTGAAAGTTCCATAAAAATAAAAGGATAGGAGGTAGGTTAGGATAGATTAGATATTTGCTTGTTTTTATCTCTCATATTAGGCTTTAATCTTTATCAAATTAGATTAGGGTTTATATCTTTATCTGTTTGTTTATCCTTGTCTGCTTAGATTGGGCTTTTTAATCATTATTTAATTAGATTAGGTTGAGATCTTTACGTTTTTCGCTATATATTTATCTTGTGCATCATTTGGTTGTTTGCATCTTACTTGTTTATCATGGTAGTTGCACCCACCACTTGTGTGTTGCGTTTCCACATCCTTAACACACACAATTTGCACTTATCAAAAGAATTTGAATATGAATCTATTAGGAGCCAAATCTTAGTGGCTACAGAATTGCCCTCTTTTAGCAATGTTTGTACTACTATTCAACAAGAATAAATTAGGAAGAAAATCATGAGTCTTGACTTCAAAACCCCTAAAGAAAGTATTGAGAAATCTACCTTGGTTACTACCAATAAAAAGTACAGAACTAGAAAATATCAAAATTATAGTGGAGGTAGAGACTTTAATAATTATTTCGGTGGTGCAAGGGGTCACAGTAATAGAAAGCATCCAAAAAGTTACAATTGCAACAACATAGGACATGTGAAGGATAGGACATGTGAAGGATAGGTGTTGGGTGTTGTACCAGTTAGTAAATACGTCTTTGTTGTTTGAATGTCTATCAGTTTGTGAAGTAGGATTAAGATAAGGCTTTTGTAGTTTGAATGAGTTGTAGTTTAGGATAACTAATTCCTATTTTGATGGTTGTAACATGTACATGCATACTAAATTACTTGTATAAGGATATGAATTTTTCCAAAGTAAATGTAGAAGGTAGACTTCTCTATTTGCTATAATGGTATCAAAGCTCTTGTGTTGAATTCCTGAGCATGCTCGTGGAACTGGTCCAATTTGGGTTCCAACATATTCTCTCTCTACCTCTTGCCTAGCTTCACCCTTGTTTTGCTAGCGTTTTTTGCAGTGATATTATGTTTTTTTATTTTTCTTTATTTCTTCATTGGCCCTTTTATCACTAGTTGGGTCTTTCCATCTATTTTTGCTGGAGGTTTTCATCTAGGTATTTTCTCCCCTTACTGCATCACAAAAAAAGCAGTCTTCCAAAGCTTTTTCACAAACTACATCCACCAATCTTCATTTTTGGCATTTAGGGTTGACTTTCTCTCTCTAACTCTCCTCCCTTAGTTAGGGTGCGATTAGGTAGGCTACTTTCCCTCTCATCTATATTTTATTGAGTATATCATGTTGGCTACTTTCCCTCTCATCTATCTTTTATTAAATTTCCATTGTATCAATCTCCACTTCTTTCCCTCCACAAAATCTTGCAAAAGATTCTCCAAAAATCTCCACTTCCAAAATTTTGACTTTACGAAAGATACATTCTCTCTCATTTTCCACAAAATCGTGCACATGATTGTCCAAAAATCTCCACTTCCAAAGTTTTCACTTTGCAAAAGCTACTTTCCCTGTCATATTTGCCTTTGCATCAGTAAGCTCTTTCTTTATCTCTCTACACGTCTTGTTTTTGTTACTTCCTATTCTTGAAATTTTTTTTTTTGTGCGTTTGTGATTTTTTTGATATTGTTTGCTGGTGGATTTAGCTAACTTTTGTTGGTGGGTTTTTCGATGGGTTTGTGGGCTTCTACCTTTCTACTCTCCATTTTCTCATTTACCGTTTCATTGCCTTTTCTTGGTTGGGTGTTTGTTTTTATGGGTATTTTTACTGGTTCCATTTCTCTCTATGGGGAACATTCTTTTTTTTGTGGGTTTATCTTTTGTCGTATAAGAGAGAACATAGTTTCATTTGGGCACACATGGATTCCCATTACTTAGTAGTGAAACTGTATGACCAAAAAAATTTTTGTAGGCCTCCTAACTATAAAATTTTCTAGAAGGTCGAGAATTATGGGCTACATCGACAGCCCTATTGCTTAACTGGCAAGTGGACTTGTTGATTCCAAATGGACTTGTTGATTCCAAGTGGACTGCAAGTAATACAAAAGTGAAGACATGGATCATGGAGTCCGTTGAAACCTTCATTGTTGTTAATCTAAGCCCTTTGCACACAACAAAGGCTATGTACGAATATCTTAAACGTATATATCAACAATTCAAGAATTTTATAATGCAATGATGTTAATTTGGAATCAAATTTAAGCAACAATCGCGCTCTCAACAAATTTTAAACAAACTACGATACGAGTTTGAGCATGTGCGAGCTGCACTTTTCAATCGAGATGGTAGCTACTTGCTGAAGAAACTCGTTTGAAGTCTCTTTCCATCCATGGCGATTCTTTCAGAGATTTTGCCCTTTTAGCGAATTCAAGTAAAGGGAAACGTCGGGATATGAGCAAAGTTCAGTGTTATCATTGTAGGGAGATGGGTCATTTAGCTAATAATTGTAAGAAGAAGAATATTTGCAACTACTGCAAGGAAGCTGGACATCTAATCATTAAGTATAGGAAACAACTTGAAAACAAGAGGCTACCTTTTAGAGCCTATGCTGCAGTTACCACCTCCTCAAAAATGGCCAACACTCTCACACTGCCTTCTGTTGTACCTGCACCGACATTCCTTCCCTCTCCAAGTCAGTCGCCTTTTGTCACACCAGAATTTCTTCAACAAATCATACAAACACTTTATGTTTCCGATTTTGGTAAAGCTGATCTTAAAACTTCTTGGGTATTAGATTCTGGTGCTTCCAATCACATGACTGACAACTTGTCATATTTAAAACAAGTTGTTCCATATAAAGATACTCATAACATTCATATCACAAATAGTCAAATCATTTCTTGTAGAGAAAGTTGGCTCATTATACCTTCTAACTCTCCACCTTTATATCTTTCTAATGTTGTCGATGTGCCTTGTCTATCAGCTAATTTAATTTATGTTGGTCAACTAGTCAAACAAAATTGTATTGTCTCATTTTCTACTTCAGGATGCTTAATATAAGACCTATGGATGAGGAAGGTGAGTGGGAAAGGCAGTAAGAAGGGGGAACTCTTTGTCTTGGACTTCAAAACCGACTCAACCTCTCCTTAATGTTTTTTTCTCCTTTTGATTCTAAAATAAATTATGCAAATAAATTTTGGAGGCTTTGGCATTATAGTTTAAGTCATCCTCATCATTTAAATTTGACATCTTTGTTTTCTTCTAGTGCTTTATTGAATAATTGATACTAAGGTTGTGGTCGAAAAATCTTGTGAAGATTGTATTCTTGCCAGAGCTGTGACTTTACCTTCCAGTTCTAGTAGGACTAGGACTTTACCTTCCAGTTCTTTTCAATTTAGTTCACAGTGACGTGAGGGACTTCCACTCACCAGTTCATTGATTAGAAAATTTTATTTTGTTTCCTTCATCGATGATTGGTCTAGGTAATCTTGGATACATCTTTTGCATAAAAAATATGAAATATTGCAAGTGTTTAAGGAATTTCATGCCATGGTGGTCACCTAATTTAACATGCGAGTAAAAATTTTACACACAGACTCAAGTGGAGAATATATGTCATTGACATTCAAAGATTTCTTGACTAAATAAGGAATTTTACATTAATGAAGTTGCCCTCATACATCACAACAAAATAATGTTGTCGAAAGAACAAATAGACACAATCAAGAGACTGCTAGGCACTTCTTCTTCATTCCAATATGTCTAAAGTATTTTGGGCAAAAGCCTTCTTAACCAGTGTATACTTAGTTAATAGGTTGCCTACTCCTGTATTAAATGATACTTCACCACTAGATAATTATTTGGGCATTCCCCTAAGTACTCCTTACTTTGAACCTTTAGTTGTACTTATTTTGTTCTTCTACCTCCATATGAGTGATCTAAGCTAAATGCTAAGTCTGTCAAATGCATGTTTGTCGGATATGGAGAAACTAAAACATGATATCGTTGTTATGATTGGGAACCTAAGAAACATCCCGAAATGTGATTTTTTTTAGAAAATATACGTCTTTGTAGTTTGAATGTATCTCTTTGTGAAGTAGGATTAGGATAAGGCTTTTGTAGTTTGAATGAGTTGTTGTATAGGATAACCAATTCCTATTTTGAATTCTATAACGTGTACATACGTGCTAAAATTCCCAAGTGAATATAGAAGATACACTTCTTTGTTTGTTAACAATACACACACTTAAGGGCCACCAATGACAGAACAACCAACAAGTCTACTGCTCAGGTCACAACCACTCAAAACCATCGCTACAACTATGATCATTCTCAACAATTAAGTGACAGGAGTGGTTCTTCCTCTACACAAGATCCTATTTCCTCCTCCTAAGACAAAGGTAATCCTTGTACTTTCATGTCTTCCTATAACGCCTTTCATTAGATAATAAACTCAGGGACCACAGATCATATGATTGATAAGGTAAAGTACCTATCCAACTTTTTTTAAAAAATGTTAATATGAACCTTGTGTCTATTGTTAATGGTTCTTTGATTCTTTTCCATGGTGTTGATAAGACCAAGTTATTCTCTAAACCTCATAACTCATAATTTTTATTTCTGCCTTCCCTCTAACTTGATGTTTGTTAGTAGAATTACCCAAAGCATGAATTGTAATATTATTTTTTCCGCTAACTGTGTGACTTTTCAGGACCGAGCCATGGGGAGTAAGATTGGTGAAGGAAGACTGTCTCATGGGCTATATTTATTTAATCAAGAGATTAAGGCTTTAGTAGCCAGTCAAAATAATTCTGATGTTAATAAAGTGTAGCATTGGAGATTTGGACACCTTTCAGATCAAGTTTAGAAACTTTTAATGCCTTCTTTATCTTTAAAGTCTCATTCTTGTGAAGTCTGTAAATTCTCAAAATAGATAAGACTTATTTTTAGTCTTTCATGTATGTTTCAAAGGAACCACTTTATTTGATGCATTCTGATGTATGGGGGACCAGCCCTAGTTGACTTTTATACTGACTTTAAATATTTTGTTACTTTTATTGATGATTAGTCTTGTGCTACTTGGGTATATTTATTGAAATTAAAAACATAGGCCATTTCTATGTTTAAGGAAATTTTCAATATGATTTCTAATCAATATAATGCCAAGATTAGAATTTTGCGAACTGATAATAGCATAGAGTATGAGGATAAAGTTTTTTTTGAGCATTTACATAATCTTGATATTGTACACCAAATATCGTATGTTGGGACAACTTAGAAAAACATAATTGCTGAAAGAAAAAATAAACACATTTTGGAAGTTATGAGGTCTTTGATGTTTCAGATGCATGTTCCAAAAAATTATTGGTCTGAAGTTGTTTTAACTGTTTGCCATCTGATTAACAGACTTTCGAGTAAAATTCTTAAGGATAAATTTCCCCTTAAAGTCTTGAACAATAGAAAAATTGATTTGTCCTATTTGCATGTATTTGAATGCATGTCTTATGTTCATGTTGCTGGGCACAACTGGGATAAACTTGATAAATATTCCAATAGATGTATTATTCTTGGATACTCCTCTACTTAAAAAATATACAAATGTTATGATCCCAAAACTATAAAAGCGTATATTTCCTAAGATGTTCAATTTGTTGAAACAAAGTCATATTTTCATGACATATTAGAGAGTGGTTTAGAATATATGACTCAGGGAGAGAGTTCAAGAGGTTGTTTGCCCTTGCCTAATATTAGTATTAGTGATGTATCCAGCACATCTGAAACAAATCACAATGATCAAGTCGAAGTTGAAAATACTTCTAAAACTCATCAAATTGGTTTATAAGGAGAAGACTCCGTCGTGGCCCCACTTGATTGTCCTTGCGCAGATCTTCTTGTTCCTCTTAACCTTCTTCTAGACTTCAAGATTTTATACTTATCATGAAGTTTTTTATCTTGTTCAAAATCATATTTCCTATGAAAATATCTCTCATGAATATTTTGCTGATTTGAGTCCTATTTCTAATAATTTTGAACCAACCATTATTCAAAATGCTATTTCTCATCCTGTGTGGAGGAAGGCCATGAAATAGGAAGTTCAGCACTTAAAAAGAATCATACATGAGACATTGTCAAGTTACATAAAGGGAAAAAAGCAGTTGGATGTAAATGAATTTTTAAAATCAAATATAATAATAATGGGTCTGTTGAGAGGCATAAGACCAGATTGGTGGCCAAAAGATTTACCCAAACTTATGGAGTCGACTATAAGGAGACTTTTGGACCAGTTGTCAAGATGAATATTGTTCATGTTCTTTTATTTATCATAGTTAATTGTGGGTGGTCTTTGCATTAGATCGATGTTAAAAATGCCTTCTTACATGGTGACCTTGAAGAAGAAGTTTATATGAGTCTTCCTCCAGGCCATTCTAAAGAAAATGAGAAAGGTCTTGTATGCAAAGTAAAGAAGGCATGGTATGGAAAACTCAACTCAGCTTTGATGAGTGTCAATTTTTTTAGAAGTTCAGCTTATTCTTCGACGTTCATAAAAAGGGGAACTTAAGGTACAACAATTGTACTTATTTATGTTGATGATAGTATTATTACAAGTAATGATGAAGAAAGAATCATGAAGCCTAAAAATTATCTTCACAAGAAATTTGACATCAATGATATTTGTCAACAAAAGTATTTTTCTTGGTATTGAAATAACACATTAAAAATAGAGACTCTTCATTTCTAAAAGGAAATAGCACATTAAAAACAAAGGTCTATTATTAACTATTATACATTGGTCGGAGGAAACTTAGTAACTTGGAAAAGAAGAAAACAAAATGTATTTGCTCGATGCAATTCAGAGGCCGAATATAGAGTTATGGCTTCAACTACAAGTGAATTGATATAACTAGAATCACAACTTCGAGATATGGGGTTTCCAACGATCAAACCAATGGAGATGTTCCACGATATTCTGGCAGTTATGCTTATGGCCTCCAATCCAGTTTTTCATGAAAGAACCAAGCATATTGAAGTTGATTGTCACTTTGTAAAAGAAAATGTTCAATAAAAAATTATTAATATTCCTTATATTCGAAGTGAAGACCAACTTGCAGAAATGTTTACCAAAGCTATTGTAAAGATAAAGTTCCACCAGGTACTTTCCAAGTTGGGCTCTACGGATATTTGCGCACCAACTTGAGGGGAGTGCTGCCAGTTATAGTAGCCAAATATTGAGTTTCCTATATTCAGTTAGTTTGTGGGATTACTATTGTAATGAGATTTGTTTCCTAAAAAGGAAAGTGTTGTAACTCTATGAATCTCTGGTAAACTAGAGTAATCTCTATGAATGAGATACTAGTTTACTCTCTGTGGATGTAGGCAACCATTGTCGAACCACTTATATGTCTTGTTCGTTCTTTTCTCTCGTCTTTATTTCTTTTATTGCAAATTCTATAAGGAATAATAAAATATCAGCTGACAAAACATTTATAATAACTTGATTTTATTTCAAAAAACCGGAAGAAAAATCGAGTCAAAATACAAATCACCAAAATATATGTTAAGTTATAGAATTGTGAATATTTTAGATTTGGTTAAAAAACATGTAGCGAAGAAATTGAATATGTAAAGATGACACAATATAGGATTCTGATTAACAGAAATTGTATAGATATATTAAAGCCATTAAACGATAATTTTATAGCCATACTAGTGTCATGTACTAAAAAATCGAATATGTAAAGATGACACAATATAGGATTATGATTTGCAGTTATTCATTGGGTGAACTTTTATCACGAACAAGACCAGATACATTGATCGAGTTGTTAATGACTCATACTTTGCCTTTGGAAAGTATGAACAAGTACTCCCAATGAAACAGTATGAATAAAATCACTTAGAGATATGCAGTGAACCTATAGAGGATGAGTATGGTTCTCGTCATTCAAATGTGCCCAGTTGGACTATGATCAGAGCATGGATTAGTCTATGGATTTCGAGAACAGATGAAGGGTTGTTCAATGACAGTCTAAAGCTGCCTAAAGATGGCTTAACTCATGTCAGTCTCAACGTCAGTCTAAAGCTGCTAAAAAATGGCTTAACCCATTATAGTCTCAATGGCAGTCTAAAGCTACCCAGAGATGACTTAACTCATCTCAGTCTCAACAGCAGTCTAAAACTACCTAGAGATGACTTAATCTATCTATCTTAACGACAATCTAAAGCTGCTCAAAGATGGCTTAACCCATCTCAATCTCAAGAGCAGTCCCAAACTACCCAGATATGATCTTAGTCTCAACGATAGTCTAAAGCTGTCTAGAGATGGCTTAACCCATCTTAGTCTCAATCGTAGTCTAAAGCTGCCAGAGATAGCTTAACCCATCTCAGTCTCAACGGCAGAGATGGCTTAACCCATCTCAGTCTCAACGGCAATCTAAAGCTGCCCAAAGATGGTTTAACCCCTCTCAGTCTCAGTGGTAGTCTAAAGCTACCCATCTCAGTCTCAATGGTAGTCTAATGCTGGTTAGAGATGGCTTAACCAATCTCAGTCTCAACAGCAGTCTAAAGCTGCCTAAAGATGGCTTAATCCATCTCAGTCTCAATGGCAGTCTAAAGCTGCCTAAAGATGGCTTAATCCATCTCAGTCTCAATGGCAGTCTAAAGCTGCCCAGCGATGGCTTAACTCATATCATATTACGAAGCTCTGAAACCACCTGACGATGGATTAACCCACCATCAGTATCATTTTTCAGCAGTTAAATCCTTGAAGGCTTTACGGATTGTGCGGTCAATCGGTTATTGCAAAAGGGGAATTGTTTCTTCGAGAATAATGAGTTCTCTCATTTAAACAACACCGTTGAACTCTAGGCTCCTTACTTTATCACCTTAAAAAGGTTAGCATGGATTGAGTTGAACAACGGAAGTGGCTATAACCCACTACCAACATTGACGATATTGATGAAGCTCGGATTTTACTCCTACGAGATCACGTGGTTCAAAGATTTGAGATGTGCCAACAATTGTATCTGTGAGATAACCTAGTAGAGAGATCAATAGTGTGAGACGACAAGCACAAGAGGTAAATCGAAGATACACACAAAAAGTAAAACCATGTTATGAAGATAAAGCTCGTGCCCTACAAGATTTGTGATTCCATTGAGTAGATAAACTTAAGATGAAGATGGAGGGTGAAGTTCTGAAGATTATAAGTGCATGGTTATCCTCTGAATAACTATAATTTAGCACTATAAAAAGAGGTACTCCTTGAATTGAAGAGGAGGTTGCATTTTTGAGAAACACAGTCTAGTAGAGAATAAAGAGTTATTCAGAGGTTGTGCCTCGGTAAGAATCAAGAGTAGAAAAGAAAGTAATATTCAAAACGCGGGGAGAGAGATAATTGTCTCTTATGTTTCACTTGAGACTTGTTCCCTTTTGAAGACCAGACTTGAAAGATAATAAGTCTGCTTATTTCTACAAGTATATGGGTCGATATTCCCTTGACGTTATCTTTTCCCTTTAACATGTCTATATTTTCTTCTTTAGAAACGATTATATAGGTTTCAAAGTCAGAATCAAAGGTGTTTGGCTTATTTTAATGCTTAAAAGTCGATGTAAATGTAACAGAGGATTAAACCTCTAGAATTGCTCAGTGCCCAGTATAAATAATAAAGCATGTGTTTATGATATGAGTGCACGGGTGAATTTGGCCCCGAATATGATGTCCTCTGGTTTTTCATCTGGAGTCTAATTTTTGTCTAAACATTCCACATTTCTTTTAATACATCCACACTTTGGAGCGATCAAATATATGGCGATTCCACTGGGGAGTAATTTACCTTTCATCTCTGATAAAGTCTAGGAATTCTAATGTCTCTATCTCAATATGTCTGGATTCATGATCATTCCTACTATACTCTCGTGTCTTCCTTATTTACCCTGACAAACGAACCCCTCCATTGTTCCATGCAGTGGAACAATGGAGGCTCCACTGCATGCCTCCCCAATAAGGGGTCAACCTACTTTTCCTAGTGCCACGGTTACCCCGCATGTTGAAAAAGCAACGACTGGTGTGCAAGAAGTCGAGCCCCAAACCTTGAAGGTGGGTAATGAGAAAACTTCTCCCTCAAGTGAATTTAGTCACGAGTAGCACACCTTTGAGGGTGGGGTGATTTTGACTTGCCCGAACCAGCGTCTACAAGCGAAGCCCAATAGCAGCGCTATCGCTCGCAATATCCAAGAGAAGCACGGTCATTACGGTCTGCAAACTCAGCCATCCCTACACTAAAGAAGAGTGATCAGGCTATTCCTACATAGGCTAAGTCACAATCTAAGCCATCTCGGCATCTTGTGCATATGCCTGGGGACCCCCGTTTTTTGTCTTTGATCATACGAGTTCCGCACTCAGCTGTTAATGCAGCCCAGATGCCGACGATTAGACGTTCCTATGCTGCTAACTCACATGACTCTCGCGTCACTCATAGGCTGATGGTTAGGAATCCTCGTGATGCTACTTGCCTAGATTTCTGAACGCAGCTCAGATGTCGGCAGTTAGACGTTCCTAAGGACCTAACTCACCCGACTCTCGCATCACTCATCGGTTGGTGGTTAGGAATCCTCGTGATGCTAACCTTCTTAGATCGTTGAATGCAGCCCAGATGTCGAATGTTAAACATTCCTATGAAGCTAACTCACCCAACTCACACGACACCCATCAGCTGGCGGTTAGAAATCCTTGTGCTGCTAACTTGCCTAGATCGCTGTATGCAGCCCAGATGCCAGCGGTCAAACATTCTCATGATGCTGATTCGCTTGATCCGCATGATACTCATCGACTAGGAGTTCTCATGAAGAGGAGCCACCAAGATCATCTCGTACTGCTCATTCACATATCATTGTAGTAGAGCGAGATTTGAGGCAAGGCAATTACAAGCCTCCTCGTGTTCCAAGGCGGAGTCCAAAAAGTACAAACAAGCCTACAACTCGCATGTTTGTGTTACAACATTTTTGACGTACTGATGTCCCTCACACGAATAAGGAGAGAGCTAGTGACAACTCGGTCCTGTTAGCACTCGAGATACTGACAGACCAAAGTTGTACTGCGAAATAAGCCTCGAAATAGACAACTTGGGAGGAGTACTATTGTACCAAAGAAAGACCTTGCAAATGTTAGCGGCTTCAGAACAATACCAAACCACCGTCGTCGCATTTAGAATGTCAAACCCATGAGGACCAATTTTGGGCTCAATTGGACCACCCAAAAGGGGTCTACGCCCAAACTGCCTCAAAACAGGTAGGTTTTACACTAACGTAGTGCGGCTTCACTGAACCAGTCTAGAACTAAAAAAAGCTCAAACTTGGACATGTTCTAAATCACAACAACCCCGTCATTTTGATCTAGGGCATCCACCCTGGCACGACTCAGAGTCAAAATTTTTCTAGAAAGAAGGTGAGCACAAAACAAAAAAATTAGGGTTTTAAGAATAAGACATCTCAAACCTCGTAAAGCACAGCTCGAGATCCGTGCATCAGATCATCGTGAAATCGAGTTCAATGCAACCACCTCGCAAAGAGCTGCAAACTGATATAGCTGTTGTACTTGATCCAAAGTCCGATAAACACAAATCCCAAGGTTATTGGAAAAGCAGGTCCGCTCGGTCGTCGGAATCCCTTTATCCAGTGACCTTCCAAATTAAGAAATGCCACAAATGAAGACCAAAACGAACCAAACTTGGTGCAAAACGACTGTGACAGTCTCCTTTTTTATCTGCAGGCAAAATAAAGACTCAGATCATCACAAGACGAATGACATTGATGACCAAAGTTCATGCATCTGGCCGAACTTCCACCTTGCGGGAAAAGGCTGCCTCAGCACGATTAAAGGGCATCAAAATGCTCAGAATCGAACTAGCATTGAAGTTATAATGGCAAATCATCTGAACCGTCACTACAAGTTTTTGGAAAAGCTTCTAAGATCTAGCAATTGCCGAAGGCCCCTCAGAAAGGGATGGCTTTATAATTAACATACAAGGTTTTAGAGGCGTTTTTGTCATCGTACCTAATTTCAAAATTTTGTTCTAATTTATTTAATTGTAATTAAGCTTAGTTTTTGAACATTCACCCATATTTGGTGAGTTCTCTATATAAACAAGCTTAAGTCATTTGTAAAAAGGCAGATTATTCAGCACTAAAATAGAGGCATAACGCTTGTTTTCACTTGTATTTTGCTTCTAAACCCTTAATCCCATCGACAGGAGAGAGAAAAATTTTAGAGAGAGAAAATACCCATGAGTGTGCGGTCCCATTCCCTCTCAGAGAGAGAAAATACCTAAGCTGGGTCCCATGTTGAGCCCTCTCTCTCTTCTCCTCTACCCGTTATCTACTCTGCACAGTAACCCATGTCCGCAACAGACATGTGGTCCCCACCGAACCCAATAGTTCTAACCCTTAGGTTCTCCCGCACGCTTCCACTAGCCAGTCAGCCTCTTTGAGGGAATCATCACAGAGAGGGATAATCGAACCCCCAATGCAATTACAAGCACGAGAGAGAGAGAAGAGATCTTTTGAAAGCCTTAAGAGAGACTCTATCCAAACCGCGTTGGCTGACAGCCAGAGGACTTCATACTTGCTCTAAGAGGGCGAACTTCCCGGGTGTGTCCCCCGAACCCTAAACGGCTAGGGAAGCGTTCGAACGTACCCTCGCCATAAAAATCTCTCTCGTTGTTGGTTCCTATTCGCTCTCAAGAGTGCCCGTGCACGCACGCCCCCAAGTGTCAGCCTGCATGGACTCCTTGCAGTTGTTTGAGAGAGGGTTTTCTCCCCCAAGTGTGCCACCCCATCCGCCCAAGGATCAAAGCGAAAACTAGGTTCCAACCAACTGGCGACTCCACTGGGGACATGCCACCCTATCGTTGGCTTGGACTGTTTTCAGGTGAGGACCTCCCTTCTTTCTCTCTCTAAAATTGCAATGAGATTCCATTATCCCTCCTTCATCCAGATTGGGGATTTCTACATCCCCATATTTGAGACTTTACTTGTGGCGAGCGAATCAGCTGATCCTGCCTCCCCCACATCCTACTCAAGCGGCTTGACTGGCCCTACAATCCTAGTCCAACTTAGGAAAACTCGAGGTATGGGCACTCAAACCCCTTGTCCCTCCTCCTTCGGCATCAAATGGAAACCCATTGATGTCAACTGCATGGGTGACTCCACAGTTACCCCATCACATAAGCACCCTGTCATTGGCGGGCACCCCGTCAGTCGCAAGCTTCAATGTGGTTCTTGTACCATTACTCCCCTTCACTCAGTGGGTCTCAATAGGGCCATCGTCTCTGTGGGTAACTAGAAGGTAACCCCACCTATGTTGCACAATGGCATCGCTAGCACTAGCACATCACTAGACACACCATGCTCTAGCATTTTCCATGCCAGTCTGCGCGACCTTGTAGCCGTCGCATATACATACACTCACATCATCGCTGACAGTCTAAACGTCACTGTGACGAGACGGGGTAGGCAGCAACCCACTCCAGTCTCCTCAATTACTTCAGGCTTCTTCCGACCCGAACGCAACGTAGGTGGTTCCAATGCCGCCAATAACATGCATGCTAATCCTGCAGTTTGGGGCGGCCCAAATGCTGTAACCAAACAAGCACATGGCTTTCGAGATAATTGAAAGTCTCGCAAACAAATGCACATGCATGCTGGAGGCCCTAAGGCCCCTCAAACCAAACGGGCGAGTATTGCAAATACTCAGCCTCCTGCTTCACAAGGGGTTGAACGTAGAGCCACCCCCAAACACTGCTATGGATTGTGCACACACATTCAAGTCCAAGGATGCTCTCAGTAGGAAGGGGAAACAAGCATCCGCCGCCCTCTTGATTGCCCCAAGGCCACTCTCTAGATGGTAATCAATTGAGCACCATCCTTTTCGCTCCTCTTCCCTTGCACGCATGAGTTAACCCCCGAGGCAAGGCCCGAGATAGGAGGACAACCTCGGTGATGATCAATCAGCCCCCGCCCCCTTCTTCAGACAAATCTAACCCCCAAAGCCACCTATGAGCTCCCTTCTTCATGGGCATCATACGTTGCCTGAGTTGATCAACTTTGCTCACGCATCCGTCGAGTGAGACTGTCAAGAAGGAAACTGGAATCGTTTTCGATTATGGGGAAAGATTTACCGAAGCTTGCGACTTAAACAAGCTAAGGGGATGGAGGTGCCACTCTGACATCGAAAAGTAGAGTCTTCCACCTCAGAAGGTCGACCGAGGAAAAAAAGGTTTGAGCCACTGCAAAACGTGCAGGAGCCTGGAACGAGCAACGCCACTCACTACTATGTCATCGAGGCGCTGAAAGATAGGCCTGTTCCAACCGACCCATGGCCCCAAGGCCATCGTGAGCAGATAAAAGAAACATGGCCCCAAGGCTATCATGAGCGCCATTGGCCTGGATGTTGGCCCCAAGGCCTTCAAGCGCCAAGTCTGGCAGGGGAGAAACCCCAGAATTCTTTCAAATCCAATTGGAGGAAGTTATCAAGGAAGCCGGATAAAGCTAACTCCTCGAATCGAGAAGCATGCCACATGCTAGTGTTCCACCAAAGATACACAACAGCCCCGGTTCACCAGATGCGACTGTGGTCAGGAAGGAGGCTAAAACTAGACCAAAAGTCCCCCTCATCCAAAACCCTGAAGTACCCTAGGCCGCCACTGATCCCTTATTCAGAGCTAGCCATTTGCCTTAACAAACCATCCACTTTGCCTACCCCTGCTCAAACTGCCACACTGACGCAGTCCTCACCCCATTCTACTCCCCATGCACTCCTATCAAGTCAACCGAATCATGCTAAACGGAGGATCAGCAGTGAATCTAATGCCCAGAAGGATCCTACCCGGATTGGATTGAGTGTGGACCAACTCGAACCTACAAGCTTAACAGTTTAAGGATTTAATCAATCCGAAGAAAAGTCTGCTGATACGATCCGGCTCAACTCAAAATTGGGGATTTGAACTCTACCACTTTATTCCATGTCATTCACACAGATAACTCTTATAACGTCCTATTGGGTCGTCCCTGGCTCCATGAGCATGGTGTGGTTCCATCCACACTTCATCAATGTTTCAAATATTGTCGGGATGGGAGGCAACATGAGGTCTATGCTGACAAAAGGCCGTTCTCGGTCGCTGAATCACACTATACCGATGGAAAGTATTATTTTGCAAATCCAATATTCTCTTAGGCTGCATTGCATGCAAAAGCTCGTACGGACCCGAAATTGAGAGAAACCACCCCGACCTCTCATGAAGATGTAGAAGACATGACATGATCTCTTGATCATCTCTTCCAAGAGCAAAAGAGAAGCGAAAGAATAATCCCTCTAACCACTGTCGACGAAAATCTCAACTCGTCCCCAAAAGACACACTAGGGCAAAAGAATGAAGGGGAGATTCTGCCCTCGATTCCCTCAGCACAAGAATCCTTACCGGTGGAAACTCAGAGTGAGGATAGCAGGAGTGCAGCTACAGGTGTAAGCCCGCTGACAACTGCAGTTACTTATGCTCAAGGTGGCATGAAAATATTATATATTATCATCCCCCTTCTTGATCCTGGGATGGCATGTGTAACCAAGGCCGAGCAAAAAGCTGACCAGAAGATCTTGCGCATCCCTGTCTCTCTAAAAGAGGGTGATGATGCCTCTGTTTCTCGAATCGGTCATCTCACAAATCAGCTCAAAGTCTTGCAAATACCTAAGGTGTTGCGTGTTGAAAAGGACGAAGATGACTTGTCCCAATCGTCTGCAGTACGTCAGCAGAGTCCCTCCAGGACACTACAAATCCGAAATGAAACCAGGCTCATAGGCCAGGTTTACCACACGCAGGACCCCAAAAGGACTTTGTTCTTCATAATCTCCACGTCGGAGGCTCAACTCGCTTATCGAGAGGCAATGAGTGGTCCGTCCTTCCTCGTCAACAATCTCGCTAATAGCTCCAATCAGCAGTATGAGCCCCAAACACAAGATCCGGTGCACATGCCAAAGGAACACAAAGAAGATTCACCTGACCAAGTTGAGGCTATGAAGAAAGGAAAGACCAAAATGGAAGACGTGTCCCCTCTAAAGTCCACTACCACTCCCTTACCAGGATTCACCTCTAAAACTAAGGAAATGGCTGTTCAGATAAATCCATGAAGTGACCCCCTACCCAGATGGGACTTGTACAACCATGAGGCTCATCAAATCATGAAAAAGATGGACTATGAGCCGTTTAACAATCAAGGCTTGAACGATGGCAAAGGTATGCTGGCGCCCTTCGCTATAGTCGAAGCTACATTGTCTTAGCACCGTTAGAAGAAGGGCCTTTGTTATCTAAGATGACCAAGCCTACCCTCATGGCCTTCCCCCACCAAGCAAGTTTCTCATGTAACAGTGTCACAAGAACCACTGTCATCCCCTCGAGAATTTACTCCTAAAGAAATCTCCACCCGGGGCCACAAGAAGTGAGAGGCTAGCCAAGCTGTCAAAGAATCTGTGGAACCTAAAGCAGGAGAAACCAGTGGAAGAGAACGACCTGCGAAACAAATAGTCGAGATGTGTGGCCAGATCGATAGCTTGTCGCTGCCCAATGAGGAAGAAATAAATGAGGCACCAGAAGTCTTAGAAGACGGTGGACAAACCATATTAGATGACTTAGAGGAAATAAACCTGGGCGACGAACCTGACCCAAGGCCCACTTTCATCTCTGCCATCATGTCTCCCGAAGAAACGTAGGAATATGTTGAATTCTTGAAGGCCAATCGAGATGTGTTAGCCTGACATTACAAGGAAATGCCGGGCCTTGCACCACGTGTGGCGGTCCGTATGTTGGGGATCAACTCATATAAGCCGATCAAGCAAAAATCGAGGAGATTCAGGGCGGACTTGGAGATCCAGATTGATGCAGAGGTCAACAAGCTTAAGGTGGCATGATTTATTCGATAAGTTAAATACCCAAAATGGTTGGCTAATTTTGTCCCAGTCTAAAGAAAAATAGACAGATGAGGGTTTGCATTGACTTTTGGGACTTAAATTCGGCTTGCCCCAAAGATGACTTCCCGCTCCCCTTCATAGAGCTATTGATCGATTCAACCACTAATTGCCAAGCATTTTCCGTCATGGATGGCTATTCTGGTTGCAATGAAGTAAGAATGACTTCGAAAGACGAGGAATCTACAACTTTTCTAAACCCAAAAGGAGTCTTTTGCTATACGGTGGTGCCTTTCAGTCTCAAAAATGAAGGAACCACCTATCAAAGGGCCATGACCACTGTCTTCGAGGACATGCTCCATGAAGAAGTAGAATGCTACGTGGATGACCTCATGGTCAAATCCGATAGCAGGAGTAATCACATAAGAAATCTCGGGAAAGTTTTCGAAAGGCTTCACCTCCACCAGCTCAAGAAATTTCACCGCCTAGAAATCTCTGAGAGCTCTGGTCTCTCCAAGGCAAGTTGGCCTACATAAGAAGTTTCATCTCTAACCTGTCGGGGCAATGCTAGCTCTTTTCTCATCTTTTAAAAAAAGACGTGCCCTTTGAGTGGGATGAGGCATGTTAGATGGCTTTTGACGCTGTCAAAAGTTACCTGCTTAAACTTCCAGTTCTCTCCACACCAATTCTAGGGAGACCCTCATTCTATATTTGGCAGCGCTAGATGAGTCACTCGGGGCTCTGCTGGCCCAAAACAATGATGAGGCGAAAGAGATGGCCCTGTATTACCTGAGTCGAAGGATGCAGGGGGTGGAAGAAAACTACTTGCCGATAGGAAAGATGTGCCTAGCTCTTATCTTTGTAGTACAAAAACCACATCACTACCTGCTCGCGCAGCCGGTTTGACTCATTTCTCGAGCGGACCCAATAAAATTCCTCTTATCGCGCCTCTGCCTAACATGCCAGCTCGTAAAATGGTCATTACTCCTCATGGACTTTGACATCACATACGTGCTGCAAAAAGCTATCAAAGGTCAAGCCCTTGTAGATTTCCTGGCTGCCCATCCTCTACCGACAGGTACTCTTTTAATCGATGATCAACCCGATGAAGAGGTCTTCCATACTGAAAACTCATGCCACTGGAAGATGCACTTTGACGAGTCATTCTAATCTGAGAAAGGTGGTGAAGGAGTAGTGTTCTCTACCCCCTATGACGAACTCGTCCCCTTATCCTTTTCTCTCTCAGGAATAGGGTCACATAATGAGGCTCATCATAGGCCTGAAAATTGCCTCCCATATGGACTTGAAGTGCTTGAACATCTACGGAGACTCGGAATTGGTGATTAGATAACTCAAGTAGGTATATGTGTTTGAAGACATTTTTCAGCACCATGGGTCCTTGATGCAGAATAAAATGGAGAAGTCGGTCAAAAAAGCCTAACAAACAAGGAAAATTTTGACAATCTCAAAATGGTCTTAGAATTGGTCAAGATCTTCATTAGGACTCTTAAAAGTCTCCTGCCAAGTTTCATCACAATCCGACATGTCTAAGGTAGTGCAGACTGAGAAACAATTATGGTAAGCTCGAGCACCCTGAAACGGACCCCTATAACTGGAACCCTACTTTTGGAGTATCAAATGATTATGGAGCCATCACTATTAGATCTGGCATAGTTGAAAACCTTTAAGTGTCAAATTTCAACTTAAACGGACACTCCAAACAAGAGGAGCCACACACTATTCCCGTGTGGCCACCCTGCAACTAAACTCCATTAAAGGGGCATTCACGAACAGTGACTTGCAAAGCTCATATCTCACTTGTCCGAGGTCAGATCATACTCAAACTTATTGGAGTGTGTTCGTCTCATCAAGACAAGCATTTCGATATGTGGCATGCCTCGTGATGATGCCCGAGCTAGGAGAAAAGCTAGAGAGAAGTTGCCAACCTATGAAGAAAGTTGCAGAAAAATCAGCAGCGTCACATCTCGCTTGAGTGGCCAAATCATAGTGCTTGTAAACCCGATCGATGTAAAACTAGCTGTATCACATGCGTAAGGTCCATGGCTATCACTGGTTCGAACCCCGCATGTGATAAACGGTCAGATTTCACACCCGAAGCTGGTGAAATGGATGCAAATTTCAGCATCAAAATTTTATATTCCAGCCAAAACTCAAAAGTTATGAAATCTTTGTCCGGCCACGAAATCGAGTTGTGTGTGTTGCTACCAGATCATGATGGCATGCTTAGTGTGATTCAACAAAAAAATCAAGGAAAAACATCAAAAAATGAGCATACTAACGCTCTGAAGTTTTCAAGATTCATCCAAATTTCAAGTCACATGATCGTGGCTTAAAAACACGATCCATGGCTCGAAGTTGGTATCAAATCGATGGCCATGCCGATCCCTACAAAAAAACAATCATCTTTCAGACAAACGGGCACCGGAGCAACCCCGTATCGTCCATTAAAGATCACGCACGTTCTAGGCCAACAACATAGATTGTTTTGGAAAGGGGTAAATCAATCATTTTGCACCTTATTTTATTATTTTATTTAATTCAATTAAATCTTAATTTTCAACAATTAGTTTTAATTTTGATTAATCCACCCATGTTTGGGCAAAACTCTATATATATCACGTATTATCATTATACATGGACCGAACTTTGCTTAATAAGATTTCCATCTCTTTTTATTGTTGGGTCAAGTTTTGAGAGAGACAGGAAGGAGAGAGAAACTTTTAGGTCAGTACCCCTAGGCTTTAAGGTAAATCTTTTTTTCTATCTTCTCTTCTTTCCTCTCTTCTTCTCTTTCTTCTCCTTCATCTGAGTTTTTCTCAGAGGCCATGCATGGCAGTGGTAATGCCGTGCATGCCTCTTACTTTCTTTCCTTTCCTGTGGTTTCGCAGGTCGTGCATAGTGATGGCAGCACCATGCTTGAGTTTCTTTTCCCCTTTCTTCATTCGTCTCTATCTCTCACCGAAGTTCACAGACGACGCTGCTCATCATTGTCCACAGGCGTATCCTCAGCGTTCTGCGAAAGCGCATACGATGATTCCTATTGCCGCCTGCAGGGATCTCATCCTATGCGTGCCTATTGCAGACGGTGATGCTGCAATACCTATTGCCGTTCGCAAGCTTCTCTTGCGTCCCGCGCCTATCGTAGACGCAATGCCTATCGCCGCCTGTGAAGCGTCGGGGCGATGCCTATCGCCATCCGCCAGCTTTTCTTTTACGGCCTGTGCCTATCGCCACCCGCGAAGGGGCGCAGCAATGCCTATCACGTCTGCAAGCTTCTTTCGTGTGCTCGGTGCCTATCGTCATCCGCGAGCTTCTTTCATACGCTTGGTGCCTATCGCCATGTGCAGGCTTCTCTCACGTCCCACGCCTATCACCGTGTGCTTCACAAGAAGCTATCGCCGCCCGCCGAGGGATGTGCTGCCTTCTCGTGCTGCCAATGACGATGCCTAACACCATCTAAAGTTCACTGCCTGCCCCTTTCACCATGAGTAGTAGTGTCCAGCACCTTCCAGGGGCCGTGACACTGTTACTCCATGGCTGTGGGTGCAGAACCCTCCCTCTTCACCGTCTCATACATTTTCTTCATTCTATTTTCTTCTCTTTTCTCCTCATTCTTGCTTGACTAAAGGACAGACTCAATCTAGCACTGTCATAGATGTTTGGCTATCGAGCAGTATTGCCATCATGCTGGTCCGTGTACCATGCCCGTCTTGCTGCCACACCAAATTAGGATAGTCATATCGACCTTGATTTTGAGTAGTATTGCCGTCGCACCAGTTTGATTTACCGTGCCCGTCTTGCTACCACTCCGAGTCAGTCACTATACTGGTCCAACTATCATGTCAGTCTCGTCCCCTTATCAAGTCCTTTTCTTGTTTCTTTCTTTATTCAAACCTTCTTCTTCATCACCATAACTTCTCATCGTCTCTACCATATGAATGTGCATTACCCTATGACAAGGGTTGTAAGTTAACCATGATAGTGTTGTACAGAAAACAAGGAGATTGCAGGTCAAGGGAGGCTATTCCGACCCAGCTGAAGCAGTTGGGGGGCTTTCCGTCGTAATCTAAGAGAGCGCCCGCACGAGTCAGCCCGAGTAAGTCACAGACCCAAGTGAGGTTGGTCTCACCTCACGAATAAAATTCTTCTCTCACTAATTGGGCACTTGCCCTTGTTCTGTGAACAAGGTTCCTAAGAGAGCGATCTCACGTCCTGAGTCTTCTGGACCTGAGACACGTGTCACCCAATCACCTAGATCAAGGGAGGCGAGATTGAGGTATCCGACCAGTTTGGCAACTCCACTGGTGACTTATTATCCCTTCGTCGGTTCACTCTTGCTTGATCACATCACCTTTTACTTTCTGCACTATATTTCATGGCATCTGGGTTATTCAACCGGTTCATCCGAGTTGGGGATTTTCTCATCCCCGCACTCGTGACTGTCCTATGGAAGCGAGCTTCTTAAGCCTCATTCCCTACACTACTCTTGAGTCAGGACGCACTGTCTGGCTCCCAAGTTCTCTCCTGGATTGGTGTGAGAAGGGACTTGAAGGTCCCTAACTCCCCACTTCCTAGCCCTGGTGGACCCTCCACCAAGGCCCTTCTCATTGGTGGCACACATGCCACCACACACAACACACACCCTGCTATTGGCAAGTCCTTTGCTAGTCACAATGCTAGGGTACATCGAAAGGCTGCCTTGTCCACTTTCACGAAAGGCAAGCAGGTTGCCATTGCTCTTGAGGGTCGCCGCATGGCCAACCCCCATACTCCTTCATCACCCCGAACCTCTATGCCTACAGGCTCGACACACTAAGGGGGAGATCCTGGGGCCTCCACCTCTCACACACACTTAAAGACTCCTGGTCCGTCCACTCGAGCTACACCTCAGGGAAACTTTCATGCTGCATTGAGTTCACATTCAAGGCCAGGCCTTCTCGAGCCGAATCCTGCACGTGCCATGCATCTGCATCCCATAGCTCAGGGCAACGCCAGTTTTGCACCAACTCGAGCACACGAGAGTCAACCACTTCGTCCTCCTTCTCAGCACCCACGACTGCATCCTATGAGAGATAGGCTCCTATCCGGTCCCTCATAAACACGAGCTCGTAGGTCTCGACCTCCTAAGGTCGAACCAGCTAACCGAGCCCAGGCTAACCCCAAGTCACCCAGATGGCTACCTCTAAAGGTTCACACATATCAATTTCACAGGCTCCTCCTCGATCTTGACTCAGGCGGAGTCATGGGCCAGTTCCTTCTTCTGTTTCTCTTCCTTCGCCAAGCAAACACCTTGAGACCTAGTACTCAAAGGTTTTCGGGGCAAAGGGCCGATGGCAGATAGAAGCCTACAGACTCCAAGGCGGTAGCCCAGATTGCCCTCTATCTTCGATCCTCATTCTCTACTCCAGCTGATAGACACAACCCTTGTATGCTCAAGAAAGATGGGGCAGTCCAAGTCTCAGGCTCGATTCTAGACTGAAATTTGAAATTTGTTGGAGTCTCAGGATCAAGCAGAAGATAGGCCTGCAGCTCCTGACTAGAGAGACTCCTAAGACAGTTGAAGTTACCACTCTTGATGACCTCCTGCCTCACAATCCCTTCTTCCCTCTTCGGATTCCAGAACCTAAGCAAGAATTCCAAGATTGCTCGGTGTCTACCGTCACAGGAAATTGAGCTACCAAGAAGTCACGGTCCCAAGACCATCAAGAACCAGTCTTCACACGGTCGGCGTACAAGGCTTGAATCCAGTTGGGGCATGCTAAATCCCTACATATCGACTTGCCATGTACGACTCGCTAGCCTCGTCAGTCCATGACTCTACCTGGCTCTATCCTTTCAGAAGAAACGATCAGCGTCATGGTGATCAACGAGCCGGATGACGCCCAAGAAGAGAAGATGAACAGGTTCGAGGTGATGATGCAGTCCATTCTCGAAAACATAGATCGCTTAGAGGCCTCCAGGTCCCCTGCTTACCCTCCTCTCCATGAGGCTAACTCCCAGCCTGGAGGGGACACAGCTCTCGGACAAACTTGCCCACTGACCTCCCAATACAACATTGCTCCCCGCATGGTTTCGCAAACTGACGCAGATGCCATGGTGACCCACAGTCTTAAGAATAAAGTCCCGGGCATGCAAGGGGCACTGCTTTTCCAAAAGCCGTACCCGTCGTATATTGATTAGGTGCTATTTCCCCCAAACTATCAAAAAGGGAAGCTGCCCCTGTTCAATGGTACTACATCCCCACACTAGCATACAGCTCACTTCTAAGCGATCTGTCGAGAGACGGAAACTGACGAGCGACTCCTCCTCCATCAATTCGTTGAGACTATCAAAGGGCCAGCCTTCCAGTGGTATGCTCGGTTACCTCCAAACTTGGTACACACATGGCAAGAAATGGAGCAATTATTTTACCAATGCTTCTATGAAGCCCAGAGAAATGTGGAAACCATCGAGCTCCTCACTCTGACTCAAGACCCTGGTGAGCTAGTCGATAAGTTCATCACCCGATGGAGAGAGTTGGCAACCTGTCATGCCACTCCCATTACTGAAAGAGAAGCAGTTCAGACCTGCATATGAAATATGCTGCCCGAGATTTCCCTGCACATTGAGGCTTCCAATCCACCCTCCATGTTAGAGCTCATCTTTAAAGCGGTTCGTATAAAAGGTCTGTCAAAGCACCATGGTGGATCTTGTCAGCAGCCCTTTAGCTCAAGAAACAACTGGGGTAATGGTAATTCTCACTCCAACAATCAGGGCAATCAGTAAAAAACAGTGATTAGTGCGGCCGTCACCGTAACTGACACTAGGAAAGCCGACCCTCAAGCTTTGGACTTCTCTAAGGCACAGACACCGCAGGCTAGGGGTAAGCAGCAGCAGTCTTATAACAAGGTCCCTCCACATAAAAATATAAATCAAAGTGATTATTGGATCCAGCACCAGGACAAGGTGTACCCCTTCGAGAAAGAGTGGGTTCCTATGCTGCTTCGATTACTACTAGAGCAAAACATGATCCAGCTGCCGAAGGTCAACAACCCAGAACAAGCTGGACAGGAGGCACACGAGAGGTACTGCGCTTATCACAGGAGAGTAGGCCACCCCACTCAAGAGTGCTATACTCTCAAAGTCATTATCCAAACGCTTATTAACAAGGGCCAGATAAAGCTCAAAGAGCTAAAGAAAGCACTCGAGGCAATTGAGGCTTCCTGCATAGTGACAATCCACGAGGATGACGAGGCACCCGCTGCCCTCTGTGCACTATTCTCCATAATGCTCGAAGGTCTCATCATGCCAAAGCTGACAAAGCAGACCAAGTTCCTGACTTCAAGGACTGAGAACCGCTGGTGTCCATATCATCTGATACTAGGCCATGACCTAAGCGAATGCACTGGCTTTCATGAGCTCTTGGCAAAGAAGATGCAGTAGCACCAAGAAGTTCATGGTAACCTAGAAGGACACCCTCAAGTCCCTGCTCCACCAGTGCAAGAAGACCTCCCGACACAAGCTCAGGAAAGTTCTGTGCTAGATCCTCTACAGACCCTCTTTGAGGCGATGCTCCAGCAGGGTGTCGTCACTCCCAAGCCTGCCAGGCAACCTAGGTGACTTACCTAGGGTACAAAAAGTCTCTAGTGCCCATATCACCAGGAATGGGGCCATGAGCTTGCTGTAGACACCCCATTTTAAAACTACCAAATACAACGGTTTCTGAACTCTTAGGACCACACTTAACCTAGTAAACCCAAATCCATAGTTCACATAGCCTACCTTGTGATTCGAAACCAATTTGCCTACCCAGAACCCTGCAAAAACCCTATTTTGACCTAGATTTCTGTAAATGCCCTGTTTTACCCAAAAAATAATAAAAAAAGCTAAAAAAATCCTTTTTGACCCAAATTTTATCTGAGATCTTCACAAGAGGTTGAGGAACACACCTGAAAAGAAAAAAAATTCATTTTTGACAAGTTTTGGTTTGGGCGACATTGGGCGTGCTGCCCAAATCCGGGACCCTCAAAAACACGTTTTTGACTGCGTTTGCCGGTTGGTTACGAGAAGATATTCTCCCCAAAAAATTCCCCCCCCCCCCTTTTAGCATCTTTTCGGGACCATTTAGAGGGGGACAGAGAGATAAACAGGAGGGACGGTAGAAAGGAAACGCTAGAGAGAGAAAAACCCTAGCAGAGAAAAAGAAACAGAAGAGATAGATATGGAGAACCAAAGGGAGTTACAGGGAAGGAAATTGCATCAGTAAGCCTTAGCCCCCTGAGAGAAACCCTAGATATACCCCTAGGACACAGACCAGATCTAACCATAGGACACAAAACCCTAAATCAAAGCCTCCACACCAGAGACTTGCTGATCGACATCTGGACCAGAAGGGCAAGAGGAACCGGTTCTGATACGGGCGAGCCCTCTAGGGCTCAAGAATCTCTAGCCATCCGGCCCGGTCCGGTACTCATTCTCCCTTCATTTATTTTATTTTATTTTATTGAATTTATCTTGTTTTGATCTGATTTTTATTTTTTTATTAAAAAATCATATTTTAAATGCTTTTGATCAAGTTGGCTCCACCACAGATCTGAGAGCAAATCTGCTCATTTCTGGGCAGATCTAGCCTCAGATCTGAATTCGATTGTTCCCGCCTTCTCTACCACTTGTTTTCTACTTAATTTTTATTAGTTTAAAGTGTCAGATCAGATTGATCTACATTCGTAGATTGCTTTGATTTTGTGCTGTAAACAGTTTGGTGCCCACCACGGGGCAAATCGAGCGTGATCTGCGCATCAAAATTTTGAAAATCTCATAATCTTTTAAAACTTTGCAGGAATGTTCTAGGTACCATTTTTTGAGTGTTCCAAGATTTCGAGTCAAAATAAAATATTTAAAAATACAAAAAAAAATATTTTTCTGTTAGATCTACAGTCCCCTCCTGTCGCTTTATTTTAATTTATTTTCTTAAAAAAAAGTCTTATTTGTTGTTTCTCCAAGTTTACATTAAGATTATTTTATCAAATATATACATGAAAAGAATATAAAAACAATAAATTTTTTTTTTTGGGTGACACATGGCGTGTCGCCTAGGCGACACATGTCGCGCCGCCTAGGCGACACGGACCGTGCCGCCCAGGTCCATGGCGACACGCTCTCTGATTCCGCCTGTCTCCCAGTTCAAATTTTTTTGAAATTTTTTAGGCTGGGTCCTGGGTCTCTTTTGTGATTGATCCCAAAGTTTCAAAGCAAAATAAAAATTTTAAAAATACCAAAAAAATAGTTTTCTTGATACTTGTCTGTTCTATCTGTTGTTCTTTTGTTTCACTTTGTTTTAATTTTATTTCAAGTAGCATTGCCCAGGCCCAATTTCAGTGGGATGTTCGGCATAATCATGGATATGCTTCGTCTGGACGTGCAAAGACTGAAGGATCTGCCTCTTACTGAATTTGACAATGTAATCTAGAAGTTAAGGCTGATCGCTCTTCTAGGGGCTGCACCAGACGTCCTGCCATATTTCAACGGTGCTATAAATGAGATGGAAGGGTGGAGAATAAGGGCTTTGCATGAAGAAGCAACAACGCAGCAGTTGGAGAGCTCACAATTGCGCCCTTTGGAGTCCTCACTCATGCGCCATCGTGAACTGGTAGAATCGCAATTATAGCAACAGGATGTTGCGATCTCCCAGAGATTCAACCTTGCTGAGGAGGCCATTGCTCGCCACCACAATGTGATGGCCCTGAGGGCAGAGATATTAAAGCTGACACAAAATCTTGAGAAGTTGAAGGACGAGACTGCAGCTTGGGAAGCAAAGATGGTGGCAGAGTTGAAGGAACTGCCTTGATGGAGCACGAGGCTGAGATGGTCGTAGAGTTGAAGGGACGCATCGAGTAGGCTAGGGCGTCAGCCACAACATATAGGGGGAAGATCAATGAAGTGATTGATCGATTTTAACAGTTTCATCTTATTTTCTTTCCTTTCCTTTTTTTTTTATTCTGACACTTGATATATCCCCTTGCTCTATGAATAAAATTCTCTCTTTTGCTTTAGTGTGATACGAGACTCTTTTTTTTTATTCGCTTCTCTGCACTCTTCCTCTTGCTCTTGTTCATTATTTCTGCCCCTTCATGGAATGGGACATAGAGGGATACCCTAGACCTTTCTTTGTTTTATGACAAGTCATTGTAGCTTCAATGACCTCGAATGGGGGAGCAGTTGCTTCTTCTCCTCTTAATGTTTGTTTGAACATGGGCTTATAGTTCATCGTTATCATAAAGTGATGAGCTTGATCGTAGTAAATAGTCCAATCAGGAGGAGCATTGGCTTCTATTCGGGAAGCATTCACTCCAAGACCATCGTAGCTCTTGGTCTCTGGCACGAACGCCTTTAGGTGATTTGAAGCGATACGCATCACCCCCAATTGGTTCTGGAGACTGCGAACGTCACTTCTTAACTCTATCAGGAGATCCTACTCTTGAGGGTAAGAAGGTTTCCCTTCCCTTAACTGCTCTTTTCTAATAGAATCAGGGAAACACAAAACTTTTGGGGGTGGCTGATGCGTTAATTCTGCTTGTAAGAGTGCGATGGGGACATACAGGACTTTCTGATGGTCTGGTGTGTAGGTGATCCTCGGAGCCAGGAATTCTATCCCCATGACCTCCTTAATCTCAGGAGTGACTTCTAGCTCATCTTCTTGCACAGGTGGCTCAGTACTGCAGCAGAGGGGGAAACCTCATCTTCAGGGGAAGATGGAGTTTTCTCAGGGATGATGGGTGATGGCATATTTGGATGAATGGGAGTAAGAGGGAGAGTTTTACCTTGTCTTTCTTCCTCTTTAAGCATGCTCACAAGTGTTCTCCCAATATCTTCAACATCTTCATGAGGCGAGGGTTCTGTCCTCCTTGTAGACTCCAGATCACCATCATTTGACTTTTGGGGTGACACCGATTCTATGAAGTACTACTCGGCATCAGCATAGTGAGTTTTGGCTACAAGAAATGGTCTTCTATCAGCATAGACCGTATAGTGTCTCCCATCTTGACTATACTTAAAGAATTGCTGCAATGTGGAGGGAACCACCTCCTAATCATGGAGCCACAGTTGGTTGAGAAGGATGTTGTAAGATGTGTCAGTGTTGATCACATGAAATTGGGCGTAATCGTTTAATTTACCGATCTTAAGATGGAGGTGGACGATGTCAGCCAGCTTCTCCCCTGATTGGTTGAGGACTATGATATGAGTCAGAGTGAGATCCTCATACCCTAATCCCAAAGGAGTGAGGATTCTCCTTGGGATAAGGTTGACTGCTGACCCTCCATCCAACATAATTCGGTTGATGGGGCATGCATATAACTCACCAGTCACAAAGAGAGGGCGGTTGTGAAATTTTTCTCGTAGTTGTAAATCATCCTTTGAGAAGGTGATTGCCATACATCCGCTCAAGATTGATGGGTCCACCTCAATGGGTTCCACTTCGGTCTCGTACACCTTTTGGAGATAGCTTGAACCAAAGCCGTACAATAATCCATCGAGAGGATGAGGGCATCATAGATGCTAAGAAGGGCTGAAAGCCTCCTTAGGTGTCGTATCACATTATATTTCACCTTTTCCTTGTCAGCTTCCTATGCTCTTGATCCTGCCACTTGTTTGGGAGGCATGGTAGGTTGAGGAGTAGGTTTTGGTGGAGAAGGTTTGTTTTGGGCTGCTGGTTGGCTTAGTTGCATAGCCAGCTTGGTTTCGGTAGTCTGCATGGATGTTGAGGTTGAGTCTTAGGAGATGGCTGGGTATATGAGACTAACGACATTCCAGGGAATTGAAGGATGGGTAAATTGTTTGAGGTATTTGGGAGAAGAAGGAGCCCAGGGAGTTGTAGGATGGGTAAATTATTTGAGGTATTTGGGTAAGAGAGAACTGGCAAACCAGGGAACTTCAGGATACTTGGCTTCTGAGGTGGGAGTTGCAGTGTTTTTCCCGATCTCTGGCTCATTTTCCCCATGCTGGGTGATGCTTCTAAGATTTGTACCATGTGGCAAGCTTCCTGAGAATAGAAGCTCTGCCCCCTTGATTCTCTCAGTCTCAGATCAAAGTGAGGCTCAGGAAGCCACTGGGGTTTCTTTGAATTTAACTTCTTGTGCTTCCCGATAGAAGAGGATGGCTCTGACTTAGCTCGAGCTGCCACGACGTTAGCAACTGTTAAGAATCCAGCAGCTTGGGTTAACATATTTTTCAACCGTCTCCTGTGCGTCCTGCATATATTGGTTCCTTCGAGCTCTTTGTCAAGAACCTAAAAGTCTAGAAATTTCAAGGTTGTACCTACAGGAGTGTAACGTCCTAAGAATTTTACTAAATCATATTACAGAAAAAAGGCAATAAGGCAGGGAGCTTAGGGGGCAGCGTCGGCCGCGTTGTGAGAGAGTCATCACCGACTGAGTAGTGAGAAGGGGTAACGTCGTCGAAAACATGAAAGTAAGGCAACGCCATGTGTGAATGCGTGTAAGGGAGAAAAGTCACGGGCATAAGCGAGAAACGCTGCGCGCGTAAGGGAGAAATGTTGCCCGTAAGGGAGAAACGCCACACACGTAAGGCATAAATGCTACACACGTAAGGGAGAAATATCACGAGTGTAAGGGAGAAATGCTACTCGCCTAAGGGATAAATGTTGCGCACAGAAGGGAGAAGTGCAGCGCAGGAGGGAGAAATGCCGCGTGTGTAAGAGGTAACACCGCACGCATCATGGGCGAGCGCCGCGCGAGAAGGGGACTAGTGCCATCTGCAGCACTACCGTGCATGGTCTTTGTTTGCCACTTGTCAGTTGCATGTGAGTGACTTGCCACTTGTCAACTAGGGGTTGGCACCTGCCACCTGAGGAGTATTTAAGCCCTTTTGTTTTCCCCTCACGCCACTACCACCCACACTCTCTCATCCTTTATCTCTCTCTAAGGCAAGTAGAAGAACTTGGAGGAGGCTCCCTTAGCACACTGTTAGAGCAGCAAGTGGGAGAGTTAAAGAGGATTGTATGAGAGGGCTTTGGGAGTTTTGAGTATCTAAGGTAAGTGGATTTTGAAGTTGTGTATCATGAATGTGTTCAAGTTGAAGTATGGATTGGTAGAGGATAGAAATAAGTGTTTGGATGTTTAAGAGTAAGGTTGAAGTTTTGTAAATCTGTGTGCTAGACTTCATGACTATATAGCCTATGTAAATGATGCAAATGTTTGCAAAATATTCCTATAAATTTTGTTTAAGTGGTGTACATTTTGATTGAGTATCAAACTGTGGTTTGAGGGGTGTTGTTTGTGAATCTTTATGCATTTTCATGTAAGAAAAGCTTGGGAAACGAATGAGGAAATGAAATTCCCGGAATTGTAGGTGTTTTCATACCCAATTGTTCAGTGACCAAACAAGGTCCAAATGAGCTCAAATCGATCATCAATGAAAGCTGTTGTGTGTCTACTACAACTTTTATTCTTGTGAAATCGTGATATTTTGTACATGTTAGGATTTATACTCCAATATGTAAGACTATGTCACTTTCAATAGACAACAAGAATTCCAACAACTTTCGTCTGCCTTAGACTAAACTTTTGAACGACTAATAAGTGTCCAAAATCTTTCAAACCACAACCATTTGGATCTTGTGTGTTTCCACTACAATATTCATATTAAAAGCATGTACAAATTCTTCGTGAATAAGAAGATATACTTTCAATTATGTAA
Source organism: Amborella trichopoda (assembly GCF_000471905.2). The sequence continues at coordinate 3,612,435 of NW_006499799.1, forward strand.
ATAGGTCAATGTGGACAATTTTAATAAGTTTCAGAATTGATGTTTCTGTTGTCATGCAATTTAAACGACCACATGATGCCCGTTTCCTTCCAAACTATAGTAATTTTAAAGATTTATGAGTAATCTTGAAATCACATGTTGAGCACATTTTGAAATTCCCCCTAATTTAAGAGCTATACTACAAAATGCGAAGATATGTCACTGTGGATAACTTTCTTAGGAACTCAGAACTGATGTCATAATGTCACCGAATTTGATTGACCAAAAGAGATCCATTTTCTCTTAAACCACCACAATTTGAAAGGTTTACGGGGACACTTAAAATTTCATGTATAGACTTTCTTGAAGAATCCCATAGATTGGTAGTTATGTCTATCTTACAAAGATTATGTCACTATTGACAAAACTTTTCAGAAATTATGCAGGTTATGAGTGTGAATGCTATCCAGTAAGTGCCATGTGATATTCATGTGTTTAATAAGTGTGAATACCATTTAGTGAATGCCATGTGATATCCAAATAGTAAATGTTAATGTGATGCAGTGAGTACCATGTTATGAGTGTGAATGCTATTTAGTGAATATCATGTGATATTGATGTGCTAATTGGAAATGCCCTATAATGAATGCCAAATAGTGAAATTCTATGTATTGGCAATGTGAAAGGCATAAGCGCCAAAGTGATAATTCTAAGTGAAGTGTAATCTAACGGCATGCTTCAAGCATGACCCTCATTGTGATTGATAATAGTGAAGTGATTCAATGACGCTACGCATGGGTTACCCGTGGTGGTATGATGTGACGTGAGTAAGGCCGGCAATGTTCCCTAACTCTCTGTATGATAGGAGGGGAGTTAGGTAAAAAGTGTGATGGTTGGGTCGCACCCCCCGAAAGTCAGTGTATTATAAAGAGAAAATAGTGAATCGTGCCTTGCAAGGAAAGTGCCAATCAAAAGCCCAAAGCACTCTGGGGATGGAGTGTGTGAGTGCGAGGGCATTACTAAGTGGAGTTACCCACTTGTCATTGCCTTCTCTCTCAAGAGATAGTAAAAGTCTTAAATAATAGGATTGGCTCAGCCTAATGAATTGGGCTTCTACTTAGGGATTAGGTGAACTTAACGAGTGAGTGGTTAATAATCAAATATGTGGCTATGAATGCTCATGGTGATACTGATTCTATGATGATCATGATACTTGATATGCCGTATGAAATGAATGCATGGGTATGATTACTAACTAGATGCTTTTTCCTTTATGATTGTTTATCATTAAAATAATTATATATGATGCCAGAATAGATATCATAGATGCATAACTACTAGATCCTCTTACTGGGTTTTTTAGCTCATTCCTCTCCTTTTCCATTTCGGTAGAGTAGAAGCTGCAAGTCAGGCGCTACTGGCGGGGTGGTCAATCTGTTGAGGAAGATTTGCGCTGGATGAAAAGTTCTTTTGCTTGTATGTGTTTATTGACCTTGGGCCATGCTCTGGGTTGTCTTTTGGAACTATGTATTTTTGTATTTTTAGGCCTTTAGTGCCTTGAACAGTTGTATTACTCCAAGATGTTTATGTAATGGCATATACCTTAGTTCTTATGTTACCTAGTTCCTGTGCTTGTGTTAGAGTTTCTATACTTTCATGGTTTTCTTGAGTTACCGCTCTTTCAAAGCAATGTGCCACTATGGTTTTAGACTGTGTTCGCTACCTTTGGATCATGAACCCCCACCCTTCAACCCTCCAGCTCGATCGGTAGGGGGCCATGAGGCGGGGTCGTGACAGTTAGGGTATCAGAGCAACTGGGATAGGATTCTCGGCCTAGGAATTCTTAGAAGTGTCCTTACAGAAGTTTTTGGGTTGGATTAGTAATTGAATGCTTCTATGGTAGAATGAAGGAAGGATGACGAGGACTCTTGCTAATAATGCGAGCTCCAGCAATGTGAACACAGAATCCTTTGGAGAGTTCTTTAGGACACTTGAGGCCATGACTTAGATCATGAAGGAAAATATGCCGGCCCCGTCCACGCCTGCCTATCTCCTAGTAGATAGTGAGTTGATTGAAATATTCAGGAGGTTGGAACCTCCTACATTCTCAAGGCATGGGGGCATAGAAAAAGCTGAGAGTTGGAAGACATTAATGCTATCCCTCACCTCGTCTCACAGGACAATTCTATCCCTCACCTCGTCTCACAGGTAGACATTAATGCTATTGTAACCCATAGCTTAAAGAATAGCCAATTCTGGGGATGCAAGGTGCAACACCTTATCAAAGGCCGTACCCTTCATACATTGACCAGGTCCCGTTTCCCTTAGATTACAAGAAAGGGAAGTTTCCCCTATTCAACGGAACCACGTCCCCAAATCAGTATATCGCTCACTTCTAAGTAGGATGTCGAGAAACAACGGCTGATGGGAGACTCCTTCTCCGTGAGTTTGTTGAAACGCTTGACGACCCAGCTTTTCAGTGGTACGCTCAACTTCCCCCAAACTCAATACATACTTGGGAGGAAATGTAGAAGTTGTTCCACCAGCATTTCTATGAGGTCGAGAGAGAGGTTCAAACCATTGAAATTCTCACCTTGACTCAAGATCCTGATGAGCCCGTGGACCAGTTCATATCAAGATGGAGAAATTTGGCCACTTGTCATCCCAATCCTTTGCTTGAGAAGGAAGCAGTTCAAACTTGTGTGTGAAACATGCGACCTGAAATCACTCTACATGTTGAGGCCTCTAATCCGACTTCCATGTTGGAGCTGATTTCTAAATCAGTCCACATAGAAAGTCTATCATGCCACCATGGCGGGTCACGACAATCGTCTACGAGCCTAGGGAACAATCGGGGCAATGGTAGCTCTTGTACAAACACCCGGGGCAGTCAACAAAAAGGAGTGATCAGTGCAGCTGTCACGGTCACTGATCCAAAGAAAGCTCCCTCCCAAACTTTGGACCTCTCTAAAGGGGTGAGCACAGCAAAGACAACGCCTCAGGCAGGCAAGCAACAACAGTCGTACAACCGAGTACCCCTGCTGGTGAATCTTAATCGGGATGATTATTTTGCCAGACATAGGAACAAGGTCTACCCCTTTGAGAAGGAATGGGTCTCTACACTGTTCCAGTTATTATTGGAACAAATTATGATCGAGCTACCAAAAGCCAAGTTTCATCAACAAGCAGAGCTTGATACTCAAGCAAATTATTATGCTTACCATAGAAGGATCAATCACCCCACAGATGACTGTTACATGCTAAAAATTATCGAGGCCTTGATCCAGAAGGGCTAGATAAAGCTTGAAGACTTAAAGAAAGAGCAGAAGCCTCCCATGCAGTAACCATCCAAGATGAAGATGAAGCCCCTGGTATCCTTCATGCCTTCTTTGTTATAATGCTTCAGGAAGGCCTAATGACATTGAAGCCGGCAAGGCAACGTTGACACCTCGCTTAGGGGACTAAGTACCGTTGGTGCCCATACCACCAGATATGGGGCCACTACTTATGGGAATGCACCAGTTTCCATGATATATTTACAAAGAAAATGCGGGAATGTTAGGAGTTTTACAATATCCCAGTAAGTGATCCCCAAGCCACTGCTCCACTAACACAAGAAGATCTACCAACACAATACCTTCCTAATAATGATTCAGACTCTATTGAAACCTTGACTTCTTGGTCGTGGATAGTCCACCATGGGCGAAGTAGAGTCAAGTCCTTAAGATGAGAAACAGTTCGCCAAGCTAGGGCTGTTCGCATGCCTAGCAAGATGAATCAAACAACACCGCAGAAAACCAGAAGGAGACGTTCACCAAGGGTTATTCATCGGATAAACAAGACTACTCAACCTCTAGTTGAACAGGAATTTCTTTCTCAAGCACCTTCTCCCACTGCCATCCTTACTAGACTTTATCCCTGGCACAATCCTTCTTCCTTCTTCATCCCATCAAGAAGACGTTCCCATGTCATCTTCTCCTCAGAGCACGTCCAATGAGGGTGACGATGTTAAAAGCACTCCCCAATGGTCTAAGCAAGGGAAAGACTAAAAGACCCCCTGCACACGTTCAACCCTGGTGATGAGATAAAAAGCTGCTCTGATCAGTCTGATGCTGGGAATGACCTTAAAATTCTCCCACTTTCTGACCCTTCTCCTTCTTCTTCTTTTACTTCTCATCTTTCTTCTCCTATGTCTCATGTATGTACAACCTTAAAAGGTCTGGACTTTGAGGCTCTTGACAGAGAATTTGAAGGAATCAACATAAGTAGGATGGAACAAAAACGATTAAGAAAGACCCTGGCACAGGCAGCAGAATTCCTAACAGGTGCTGATGCCCTGCCAGCTAAAGCTAAAGCAAAGCCATCTACTTCGAAGAAGCGCAAAAAGTCAAAGTCGAAGAAACCTCAGTGGCCCCCTGAGCCCGACTTTGAACATAGACTAAGAGAATCAACGGGGCAAATCTTCTACTCTCAATAAACTTGCCATATGGTGCAAATCTCAGGAGAATCACCCAGCACAGGGCAGATAAATCTTAGATTGGGGAAGACGCTGCAACCTCCACTGCAGAAGTCGGGGGCCTTGAAGTTTCCTAGTTCGCCACTACACCCCAATCCAAAGGCCAATATGCCTATCCTATAGCTCCCTGGGCTCCTTATAGCTCCTTGGGCTCCTTCCAAATCCAAATACCTCAAACAATCCACATATTCTCGAATTCCCTGCGATACCTCTGACTCAATCGCTTCTAAAACCTCAAACATCCATCACCCCAACCAAGCCCGCTGTGCAATCGAGTCAACCAGTCGGCCAAAATAAACCTCTTCCACCCAAACCTACTCCTCAATCCAACATACCACCCAAATCAGTGGCAAGACTAGAAGCACAAAGCTCTGACCAAGAAAAGGTGAAATATGATGTGATAGGGCATTTGCGGATGCATCCAGCTCTCCTCAGTAACAATGACCCCTCATGCTCGCGAAGTATTACCAGATGGCTTTGGTTCAGGCTCTCTCTAACCCAGAGGTGTATGAGAACAAAGTATAACCTATTGAACTTGACCCTGCGATTTTAGAAGGATGTATGCCAATCACCTTTTCAAAGGATGATTTGCTGCTGGGAGAAAAGTTTCATAGTCATCCTCTCTTTGTAACTGGCGAATTACATGCATGCCCCATCAACCAAATTATGTTAGATGGAGGGTCGGCAGTCAACCTTATCTCAAGGAGGATCTTTACTCGATTAGGGTTAGGGTCCGAAGATCTTACTCTGACCCACGTCACAGTTCAAGGGTTCAACCAGTCAGGAGAGAAGCCAGTTGGCACTATTCACCTTCGTTTTAAGATTGGTGAGCAGAATGCTTACGCTCAGTTCCATGTAATCGACACCGACACTTTCTACAACATTCTCCTTGGCCGGCCATGGCTACATAACCAGGGAGTGGTTCCATCGACATTGCATTAGTTCTTCTAGTATAGTCGAGATGGGAGACAACATACAGTCTATGCTGACAATAGACCATTTCTTGTAGTCGAAACTCACTATGTTAATGCTAAGTATTACTTCACAGAGCTGGTGTCACCTCAGAAGCCGAGTGAGGGGGATCACAAATCTATAAGGAAGACAAGATCTTCGCCTCATGAAGATGTTGAGGACGTAGGGAGAACATTATAGACACCCCATTTTAAATCTGCCAAATTATGTGGTTTTTTGAACTCTTAGAACCACAATTAACCTAGTAAACCCAAATCCATAGCTCACATAGCCTACCTCATGATCCGAAATCAGTTGACCTGCCCAGAACCCTGCAGAAACCCTGTTTTGACCCAAATTTCTCTAAATGCCCTGTTTTACCAAAAAAATCAATATAAATAATAAAAAACTCTGTTTTGACCCAAATTTTCTCTGAGAACTTCACTAGAGGCTGAGGAACACACCCATGCTATTGGGTGATACGATCCATGCCGCCAAGATCTGAGACCCTCAAAAGTTGGACCTTTTGACCAGGGATTTCCTTGTTACCATGCTTATCATTCCCAACAAATTCTCCCCCCCCCCGCATTTAGCATCTTTTCAAGACCATTTAGAGGGAGGTGGAGAGAAAAATGAGGACTTCAGAGATTTTTAGAAACCTTAGGAGAGAGACAGACTTCAAAAAAAATAGGAAATGTTAGAGAGAGAAAAACCCTAGTAGAGGAAAAGAAACAAAAGAAATAGACATGGAAAACCTGAGGGAGTTACAGGAGAGAAAACCCCAGAAATTGTGTTAGGAAGCCTTATCCCCCTGAGAGAAACCCCAGATCTACTCTTAGGACACAGACCAGAGCTACCCTTAAGACAAAAAATCCCAAATCAAAGCCTTCACACCGAAGGGACTTGCTGACTAATATCCGGATTAGAGAGACAAAAGAGGACCTGTTCTGATAGGGGTGAGACCTAGAAGGCTCGGCAGTCCCGGGCTGGCCGGCACGGTTTGGTATCATTCTCAATCATCTCTCTTTCTTCATTTATTTACTGATTTATTTTATTTTGATTTGTTTGGATTAATTTGCTCTAAAAATAGTATTTTGATATCTTGGATCATGATGACTCTACCACAGATCTGAGAGTAAATCTTCTTGTTTCTGGGCCGATCTGGCCTCAAATCTGAATTCAATTTGTCCCACCTTCTCTACTAATTAATTTTTATCATTTTAAGGTGTCAGATCTGAGAGACCTTCATTTCAATATCTCTTTGATTTTGCGCGGTAAACAGTGGCGCCCACCGTGGGGCAAATCGAGCGTGATCCGAGCATCAAAATTTTGAAAATATCAGAATATTTTGAAATTTTTCATACATGTTATAGGTACCATTTTATTACTTTTCGCAAAGTTTCAAGACAAAATGAAATATGTAAAAATACAAACAAATATTTTTCTGTTAGATATGCAGTTCCCTCCTGTCTCTTTATTTTAATTTATTTGCATAAAAATATTTGATGTTTCTCCAAGTTTAAAGTAAGAATATTTTATCAATATATACAAGTAAAAACTATAAAATAAAATAAAATAAAACAAAAATATTATTTTGGGCGACACACCTGGTGTCGCCCAGCTTACAAGGGTGACACGCCTTATGTTGCCAAAACCAAGGCATTTTTTATTCTTTTGAAAATTTATAAATATATTCTAGGACCTCTCTAGAGTCTTATCACAAAAGTTTAGAGAAAAATAAAATTTTTAAAAATACCAAAAAAAATACTTTGCTTGATACATGTCTGTTCTATCTGTTGTTCTACTGTTTCACTTTGTTTTAATTTTATTTCATCAAAATTCTGATTTTTTTGCTTCTGCATGTTTCAGTAGCCTTATTTCATCAAGATCAACAAGATAAAAATAAAATAAAGTAAATTTTTTTTTTGGGCGACACGACTCGTGCCGCCTAACCTACAGGTTCAAGACGACCTGTGCTGCCTTATCACAGCAGTCCCAGAAAAATTCTGGGACCCCACAGGCCTGTTCGAGAGCCTTGTTTTCTATTTTTCATTAATTTTCGGCTTAAAATAAATTTTTTAAAAATATAAAAAAAAATATTTTGCTGCATATAAGTCTCTTATGCTCCTGGCTTTTTCTTTTTTATTTAGTTTGTTAATTTTGACTGAATTTCTGTTTTCCATGCTTTCATCATGCTTAGTTTAGTTGTTTTTCATCAAATTTAAAAGATATATATATATATATATATATAATGTAAAAAAAAAAAAAAAAACTGATTGAGGGTTGCTTACACCCTCCGTGTCCTGTTTGAGTCATCGTCGACTCGGGTCGCGCTCGACTTAGCGTGAACTATGATTGGTTTCACTGCTTTGACCATACAATCTTAGGGTTTCCTCAACCCTCCATCTATATTGTGCCTCGAGCGAGTTTCGCTTCGAAGCGCACATCGTTAAGCGCGATCTGCACCGACTGCTCACTTGTTTTCTTTCTTATTGAGTGCTTGAATTTATTTTCATTTGCGTGCTTCTTTACACACTCTAGCACACACTGATCGAGAATCTGGGAAAACCAGAAAACAAATTTTTCGAAAACCCCAAAAATCAGCATTAACGGCGTGAGGGGAACCCAGCTTTGAGAGTCGAGGCGGTTGGGATTCGCTTAAATTTAACTGTGAGCGCCCCTCAGTAATCCTTTGCCTCTAAGCAACTCCGCGTATAGTAGGACTTGGAAAAATCCTATAACAGGAGGCTAGGACCTATGCGGGGAACTATATCAGCCTAGCCGCATTTCAGTAGTTAGGACTCTCAAGCCAAGCCTACCTACAGTATTGTATTAGGTCAAACTTTTCATGTGGTCGATCTTGGGTCTCAGCCTGAATCTACTTTTGGTCCGAGCTGAACCCTCTGGGTCTAAGTTCAGACTTTTACCCAGCCTAGCCTAGGTTCGAACCAGGTTTCGCCTTGGTCCAAACTTCGGCCCCTCTTAGTTCGAGCTGAAGGCTCGTTCCTAGTTCATCTTTGATCCTGTCCAGGTCCATACCTAGCTTGATCATTAAAACTCTCTGGGTCCAAGTTTAGGCTTATACCTAGCCTAGCTCAGATCCGAACCAGGTTCACACCCAGGTTCGAACCTAGGCCCCATTTTGGTTGGAGCTAAGGGCTCGTGCCTAAACCAACTTTAATCCAGTCTAGTTCCACATCCAGTCTGAGTTTCAGAACGCTCTAGGTTCAAGCCCAGGCTTGCACCTAGCTTAGTCTAGGTCCGAACAAGGCTCACATCCTGGTCCGAACCTAGACCCACCCTTGGTCCAAGCCGAGACTCATGCACCATCTAGTCTAGATCTTAGGCTAGGTTCTAGCATAGGTCTAAGCATAGAGTTGCCTTTAGAGCTAGACTAGGCTTACCTTAGTTCCGGGATTGAACCAAAACCCATTGAGTTTAGCGAGTCTAGGTTCCAGTCTTGGCTTAGCCTAGGACATAGTCAAGGTTTTGCCCCTAGATTCAGCTGGGTCTGCCCTAGGTCATCGAGTTTAGAACATACCTAAGCCTAGACTTTAGAACCCAGCCAAAGAAAGTCATCATGTCAGTTACCCAAAACGACTATGATGACCGCTCCACGGCTGACTCTAAACCAAACCTTCCCAAACCTAGGTACCAGTATGTCCCTTTGGATTACGGCCAGAACTTGAGCTAATCCATTATCCAGGTGTTCAATTAGAAGTCGAGTCCTAGGGTTTCACTCAAAACCTTGAGCTTTATATCATCCGAAAAGTTGGCTCTGCTCAAAAGACATTGAACAGCCAGAGGGTCCTGTCGGGCATTGCCCTACAGGGAACCTTACGTAGCGACAATAAGAGCCATCTGACCCTTGGCAACCAAAGCAGGAGCCGTGCGAGGGAAGAAGTTCTTGCGGCATCTAACGCCAATTCCCACAACTTGAACCAAGATAACCCAGAGATGCAGCGGACTTAGAATCAAGACCCACCTAGTCTAGGAAATCCAATCTAACCTCGAGCCACCATAGTATCGCTCACGATGTTTTGAACACTATGCGGAGCAGAGGCATCAATTTAGATCAATCCTTAAGCAAGATGGGCGTCCAAGATGCCCTTAAAAGTCTGGTTGAATTAGGTTACACTGTTCATGCCCCAGCTCACGGGTCAAACCCAAACCAAGTTAGCGGTATAGGCCAACCCATAGCACAGCTGAGTCAGCCGATTCTTCAATTGGCCCCCTTAGTTCACCCGGTCCAACAAACCGTGCCACTTTCACAACTGGTGGTGACACCTATGGGTCAGTACGTCCCTTAGGCACAAATGTATCAAACTGTCCCGGTGACCGCGACCCATCAACCTCAGGCCCATACAGGCCGACATCTACCCCATATCTCAACTTACCAATCTACACTTGGGAACCCACTGACCGGTGGGCCTACTATCATGCCAAATCCTCAACTAGAAGGCACTTTAAAAGAGATGCAGGATATGCTCGTAAGAATGGGTATGCATGATATTCTACCCCCAAAGTCTTATGTTCTAGAGACCCTTGGAGGCATGGAAGACCTTCCCCCTGGGTTTCTCATCCCAGAGTTTAAAAACAACTTCAATGGGAAAAGTGACCCAGATATTCACGTCAACATGTACCTCCTCTTTGTTCGAGCCTAGCGAGATAGGCCTAAATAGTTGAAGGCCCTATTTTCACAACCTTTGACATGCGAGGCTTTAAACTGGCATCGAAGATTAATGACCTCTCAACCACACATAACTCCATATTTAATGTTCAATTAGCATCTCTCATTATCGTGGGTCGACACCAAGTTCCCTTTCCCTGGGAAAACTCAGTGCAACTAAACAAAACCCAGGAGAATCCTTTGAGGATTTCATCGGTCAATTCCACGAGGTGGCGATGCGGGTCATCGAATGTCCACTTATGTACCCAGCTAAAATCTTCAGGGCTGTAGAAAATGCAACTCCTGAATACATGACCTTCTTTAGCCAGGGACTTATCCCTTACTCTTTCAACTCCATGATCGAGCCGGTGGCAAGACATAAAAGGGCGAGAGGGACACCCCTCAGCACCAGGTCTGATAACGTCTCCCCAAAATAAGAGCAAAAATAATAACTAGAAGAAGGCTTCCGGTCAGGTTAACGAGTTTGTCGTTAACAGACCGGCTCAAGGTTCAGCCACTCAGCACAACAATCAGAACCAAAACCGAAGGGGTCCGCCTAGAGCCAACGCTCGAAATAATAACCAAAGGTGAGAGGATGATTTCATTCATCTCAAAGATCCGCTGGAAAAAGTGGTGGAATTACTCTTGGCAAGAAACATGGTTTGTCTACCGCCACCATCGGAACCACCATTTCAAGTCACGAACAAGAGTAGGTGGAGCAAATGGCATCAAAACCATGCACATGATACCCAAAACTGCATATACTTGAAACGGGTAATTCAGGGGTTAATCAATAGGGGGGACACCACTATCGCGCCTATATATCAACTCGTTGAAAAGCCTAATAAAAAGTTGGGTATCTTCACAAACCCTCTCCGTAAAAATATGGTTGGTTAGGTTCCTCGATCTCGCCCTCTGGATCCCTGAGGGATTGGGCGGCACACGTCTCAGGTTTCGGGGAAGACTCAGGACGTTTGTGAGATCTCTCTCTTGAGAACCTCGTTCGAAAACAGGGGCAGGGATTACCAACCGGTGAGAGAGGAATTTAAAAGGTGGGTTCTAGACTTACTCAGGCTAACTCACGTGGGCGCCCTCTTAGATCACGAAGAAAGCCCGCTAATAATAAAACTGGTTCGAAATCACCTCCCTTGACTCATATTCTTCTCATTTTCTGCTTTTCTGTAGTCCCAAATATATATGGCAAAGGTTACGGGATAGGTGGGTCAGACCTTACCCTTTTCCTCTCTGATGAGCGTACACAAGCATGTGCATTCAAGAAGAAGAAAGAAAGACGAGGGGGAGAGAAGAATTCGACCAAGCGAGATGATCACAGCAATGACCAAGCTAATGGATATTTAGCCTAATGTGGTAGCAAAACGGGCTCGACAACTAAGATCTGCTCACGGGATCACTACTAGACGTTATTACTGATATCGACTAGCTAGGCATGATGGTCAATCTGTCATGGTAGTTAAGCGAGCCAAGTGTTCTTAGCATAAAAAAATTACGACTAGACGACAGGACTACCATGAGAGGCTAACCTCCATCCCTTTTAATCGAACAAAGGAGTAGCAGAGTAGGGGAAAGAAGAAGGGATCAGGCAGAAGGAGAGAGAAGGGAGAGAAGATGCAGTCGACGCTAAACATTACCGACTGTATCAGAAGATGGGCGAAAGAGGAAAAGAACCAACTGGCACTAGGTGCTAGAGAATGTATCATATCGATAGTGTAGTCTTTCCTTAAACATTTTTCTATGATTTCTTCATTGTAGTGCACTAAGCAAGTCATCACGATCATGTGGAAAAAATCGGAACGCGATTTGGAGCCCGAACAAAAATTTCACAACTTCTTCGCAGATTTGGCCGGAATCTGGAATCCGACGACCGAAATTTCAGTAACTTCGTTGGCTTCATGCATGAAATCTGACTGTCCATCATCTACGCGGTTCCGTCCAATGATAGCCTTGAACCTTATGCACACAATGGAATTAGTTTTGCATCGATCTGTTGCGCGAGCATTGTGATTTGGTTCATCGAGCAAGGCGTGTCACTGCTAAATTTTCAGCAACTTCTTCATGGATCAGCAACTTCTCTCTAGCTTTTCTCCCTTCTCAGACATCGTCTTGAGGCGTGCCACATATCAAATTGTTCGTCTTGATGAGGCTCACCAAATTTGGGAGCGATCCAATTTAGAATGAGTGAGTTACGGGACCCAAAATTGACTACCTGTGACTGTAAAAACAGCCACCTTTAATGGTGTTTTGGTACAGTGAGGCCACACGGGAATAGTGTTCGGCCTCTCCTGTTTCAATGTTTTGCTCATATAAAAAAAATATGTAGTGTCTGATCAAGCCGAAACATGACCCATAGGGGTTTTCAACAGTGTTGGATCTAATGAAGGTTGTCCCACAGTGATTTGAGACACAAAAAATGTAGCACCAGTTGCAGGGTCTGTTTCAGGGTGCTAGAGACCAATTTTTTGAAAATTGTTTCTTTGTGTTTATTGCCTTAGACATGTCTGTTCATGATGAAACTTGGTAGGAGGTCTTTTGAAGTGCTGATGACGATCTTGAACAATTCTGGGGCTATTATGAGACTTTCAAGACTTTTCCACTGTTTTGTAGGCTTTATTGACCTGCATCCTACTAGGGACCGAGGTAATGAAAAATACATTCAAACAGCTTGCCCCACCAAATTTTGTGCTGCAAGAGAAACGAGAAAGAGAATCATTTGGAAATTTTCCTTCGGCATTTACTTTTTTCCTTCCTAGCCACAGGACCACGTGAACGTCGAGGAAATTCACGTAATGGAGTAACTAGGCTGCTCAAACGTCGGGATGCATTGTTCGCGAGTCCTTCTGTGGAGACTTTAGAGGGAGAAGAGAATTTTGGGTGGCATTTGTTTGTTGCTACATCAGTTTTTCTTTGGACGATAAGAGTACCACTATTGGTCTGGTCTACCGAGTCCAGTCGGGGGCAGGTTCTATTAGTCGATTCGGAAGGTTTGGTCATGCCGGCTAGGAAAGCTGAAGTCCCTGGCAGGTTCCACCCTGGCTTTGTCAGTTTTTTCCTTGGAAGGATGATGAATGAGCTACTTTGTCACCTAGCCTCATAGAGGGAAGGGTCTATAGAGAAGGAGAAGGCACGCACACTCCATACATGGGGAGGAGATCTTTAAGAGAAGGAGAAGGCATGTACACTCCATGCATGGGGAGGAGGTCTATAAGAGAAGGAGATGGCATGCACCCTCCATGCATGGGGAGGAGGTGTAAAAGAGAAAGAGAAAGCATGCACACTCCATGCTTGGGGAAGAGGTCTATAAGAGAAGGAGAAGGCATGCATTCTCCATGCATGGGGAGGAGGTTTATAAGAGAAGGAGAAGGCATGCACACTTCATGCATGGGGGGGAGGTCCATAAGAGAAGGAGAATGCATGCACACTCCATGCATGGGGAGAAGGTCCTTGAAGAATGGATAGTGACTGGGATACATTGTCACCTAGCCCTTAAGAAGGATGTCGACTGGGATGCCTGTTCACTTAGGACTGAAGAAGAATGTCGGATGGGCTACCTATTCACCCAAGACCGAAGAGGGACGTCGACTGGGCTACCTATTCACCCAAGACTGAAGAAGGTTGTCGACTGGGCTACCTGTTCACCCAAGACTGAAGAAAGAAGTCGGCTGGGCTACCTGTTCACCCAAGACTAAAGAAGGAAGTCAGCTGGGCTACCTATTCACCCGAGATTGAAGAGGGACATTGACTGGGCTACCTATTCAACAAGGACTGAAGAAGGATGTCGATTGCCCTACCTGTTCTCCCCGGACCGAAGAAGGAAGTTGATTGGGCTACCTATTCACCCAGGACTGAAGAAGGATGTCAGGTTGGCTACCTATTCACCCAGGACTGAAGAAGGATTGTCCAGGGATGATTTTAATGTCTACACCCTGTTGGACGTCTTGACGATGAAGGGAGTGCTCGCTGAAGTCACCTGTGGAAGCGAATGTTGCATCAACCTGTTTATTGGTCCAAGCGTCCCTTGCGGATTTTTGGTTGAACTTGAGAATCGGCCCCGTAGAGACGGTTTCACCAACTTCTTTTTTGTTTTGGGGCCCTTTTACCCATGACCTTTCGGCCATGTCCCCCCTTTTTGTCCATTTTTACTCACGATACCCTTTCGGGTTTTTACCATGCCCAGTTTTTTATTCACATAACTCTTTTATAGATGGTTTCATGACCAAGCTCATCCGTTATTTTTACTCATAGCATTCAGGTATACACCATGTCAGTTATTTTATTTTATTTAATTTTTTTTGTGAGGGCTTATTTAAGGTCATGCCTCTGGGACTCGTGCGAAACATTTTAACATCATGTGACCTGGACGTGCGTTATGGTTTAAGGTCATACAACTGGACCGTAATGGTAATGGATGGTAGTCTATGAAGGCTATGGAGTGAGTATGGTGGCGGTTTGGCTCACTTGGGGAGATGGCTCGAGGCTACCCATGAGAGATGGGTGACGTATGAAAGGTGAGTGGACGATGGTTACCCACTAACTTAAAACGAGTATGGATGATGGGATGGTTCACCGTTTTGTGAGCATGGGTGAGACTCACTGGGGAATGATGTAGCGTGATGAACTTATGGGGAGGTAATGAAGGTGATGTGTGCACATTAACAGGTAGGTTCAGAAAGGCATTCGTGAAAATGCACGTAAAGGTGTGTGCGCGTATGTGGGGGCGAGTTTATGATCATGCCTCCTTGACCTGGGCAAAGCAGTTTATCGTCATGCGGTCGAGACGTGCACTATGGTTTAAGGTCATATAGTTGGATCGTGGTTATGCAGTTTTATAGTCATACAACTAGGACCATGCAGTTTAAGGTCGTGAAACTTGACATCCTCTAGAGTTTAAAGTCATATAGTTCGGGCCATGGTGTTGTGAAGTTTAACATCGTGCAACTGGGATGTAGACTATGGTTTAAGGTCATATAGTTTGGACCATAAAGTTTAGGGTCGTGCAACTAGACCTCCGCTACAGTTTAAGGTCATATAGTTCGGACCGTGGTTATGCAGTTTAAGGTCAGATAGCTAGGACCCTAGTTATGTATTTTAAGGTCAGATAGCTAGGACCCTAGTTATGTATTTTAAGGTCAGATAGCTAGGACTATGCAGTTTAAGGACTATGCAGTTTAAGGTCGTGCATCTAGACCAGGGCTGTGCAGTTTAGGGTCATGCTGCACGGATCATAGTTATGCAGTTTAAAGTCATACAACTTAGGACCTTGCAGTTTAAGGTCCTGCAACTAGACCTCTGCTACAGTTTAAAGTCGTATAGTTTGGACCGCGGAGTTTAGAGTCGTATATCTAGACCAAGGCTGTGTAGTTTAGGGTCATGCTGCACTGATAGTAGTTATGCAGTTTAAAGTCATACAACTTAGGACCACACAGTTTAAGGTCGTATAGTTTGGACCGTGGAGTTTAGGGTCATGCATTTAGACCAGGGCTATGAAGTTTAGGGTCATGCAGCACGGACAATAGTTATGCAGGTTAAAGTCATACAACTTAGGACCATAGTTATGCAGTTTAAGGTCGTGCAGCTAGACCTCCACTGCAGTTTAGGATCGTATAGTTTGACCGCAGAGTTTAGGGTCGTGTGTTTGGGCCAAGGCTGTGCAATTTAGGGTCATGCAGCATGGACCATAGTTATGCATTTTAAAGTCGTACAACTTAGGACCATGCAGTTTAAGGTTGTGCAACTAGACCTCCGCTACAGTTTAAGGTCGTATAGTTTGGACCGCAGAGTTTAGGGTCATGCATCTAGACCAGGGTTTACAGTTTAGGGTCATGCAGCAAGGACCATAGTTATGTAGTTTAAAGTCATACAACTTAGGACCATGTAGTTTAAGGTCGTGCAACTAGACCTCTGCTACAGTTTAAGGTCGTATACTTTGGATTACAGAGTTTAGGGTCGTGCCTCTAGACCAATGTTGTGCATTTAGGGTCATGTAGAAGGACCGTTGTGTGGATCGCCATGTAAGTGTAGCTCCATGGGGAATAGGCTTGTGGACAGTAATCTGACTCCCTGGGGATAACATGGCTAAGATCATTCACAAACTGAGGGCTAGGTGGATATGGTGACCTGATGAAGCATGATCAGCAGAGGTAGACCGTGTTGTGGTTTTTATGGGGGTAAGGTACTCTCTGAGGTGAAAGATGAGACTTTATGACCAGTAACTCGACTCCCTGGGGATACGGTAGCTTAGTGTGAAGTTGACCCACTGGGTATTAGGGAGGTGAGAATGACCCTAGCTTCATTGAGGATGATGGGCGCAGTATGGGTGTAACTCCTAGTGGGGGATGAGGGACAACTCATGACTCCATTGGGGAGGTCACAGTTTAGGTGCAACGGCTTGGGTGCAAGTCCACTAGGGATAATGGTAGGGCATGCACTGCGTGAAATACGGCTGACACCATGTGTAAAGCTGATGGTTTGTTGCGAATTTTCAACCGGCGCTAAGTTCTCACAACACAACTAACGTTGAGTTCTAACACAACTGACACTGTTCAGCTGGCGTTGTGGATGACCTATGATATTATCTGAAGTCAACTGGCGCTGAGTTAGCCAGCGCTAGTGTTGTTTTGGAGACACACCAAGAGCTAAGTCCACCGACGCTAAGGCTGTATTTGAAAACACACTCGACGTTAAGTCAACTGGTGCTAGGGTTGTTTAGAAATTCACCCGGTGTTGTGTCAACTGGCACTGGGGATGGATTTGGAAACACGCTCGGTGATAAGTCAACTGATGTTAGGGTTGTTTTGGAAATCTACCCGGCGCTGCGTCAATCGGTGCTGGGGATGGATTGATGAGAGTTACCTCGGGCCTATTGTGAAGCTTGACCCGGCTTGTTGTCGCTTGGATTCCTTTGTACGCAACTGAAATTCCTAATTTGTGAGGGGAATTCGAGGGCAGTGCAGTCTATATAAGGGGGTAAAATCCTGTTTTCCCTTATTTTCACCAAAGGTAAAAAAAACTTAAGCACAAGTTTTCTTTAACCATGAGGAGAGAGCGCTTGTTTGTAGTTTCTGACAAGCAGTGGTACTTCGGCAACAATCTGTGCGAGGAAAGTTCTTCGGTGAGCAGCAGGCTTCCAGTCAAGGGTCTTTCATAGAAGACCTTCGTTGAACAAACTTCATCAAGATTTCAGTGAGTTTATGGAGAAAGTAGTAGGGAAAGGTGAGCCTTTCGAGAATCTTTTCAAGAAGTAGATGAGGCTCCGGCTATCTTTTTTCTTTCAGGAAGAGGTGGGAAACACATCAGTGAGTATTTTTGCATGTCTTAAAGGCTTGCTGGGGGTTTTTTAAGGGGTTTTCGAGCGGTTGTGGATGGTTTTCGGCACTTTCGTGGTGTCACAGAGGTTTTTGGGGACTCAAGGGAAGTCTGCAGAAGCCTTTCGGTGTGACTGTAATGAAGTCCAGGCTAAAACAATAGGAGGGAAGGTTTTCCAATGAGTTTTCAGTCGTGTCGGAGCAATTCTAGTGGAAGACGAACGGTCGTAGGAGGTGGGTCGTACGACTGCAGGAGGTGAAACATCGTGGGGAAAGCGTACAGTTGCTAGAGGTGAAGCATCGTGAGGAAGGCGTACGGTTGCTGGAGGTGAACCGTCACCCTTGAAAATCATGTGACCATTTAAGGAGGCGCAAAAACAAGGAGTCTAGGGAGGCGACAGGGCTGGTGCTAGCAGAAGTCCAACTACCGCTAAGGTAACCGGCGCTGATGATTTGGAGTGCTGATACAATCGACACCGACCCTCAAGCAAAATAGCTGGAGCTAGGGGTTAGGAAGGAAACCAGTGCTGGCCTCTAAAGGACCCAACTGGCGCTGGCTTCAATCGACACTGATCAGCACGTGTGGCTTATCACGATGCAAAGACTGACGCTCGCATGTGTCTCTAAGTTCAGTGTGGGGTTCGCGACATTCGGCGATGAGCTATGTACGACGTTGTCCATGGGCTGACAAAAAGTGGCAAAGGATGGGGCGTGGCTTGTGGTACCTGTTGGAAGCCAAATCCTCCAAAATAACAGTGAGGTCCATGTTGTTCTATAGAAGGGCATCCACTGTGAATAGGACATGCTTTCCGCCATCGGTCAACTCCTTGCCAAGGCAGCCCCTCTTGTATTTTTGATATACACATCGAATGGATCCTACGTCGTATGTTTGATATACAGGTAAGATGAGGTATCTGGCTTGTATGTTTGACATACATGTCGGAGGGACTGAGGCTAACTTCTTGGAGTGGCTTTGCTTTGTTTTCTGGCCTATAACCATCCTCTTACTCGTCAGATGAATTAAAGCTAACTCTCTAAGTGGTTTGGCTTCTTCTTCATGAGGAGGTCCTTCTCTTTGTGGGTTTGCTTCTTCTTCATGGGACATGAATTTGTTTTGGCCTTTAACCGTCCTCTTACTCTCAGATGCAAGAGCAAAAGCACAAGTTTTTTGTTTGTAACCATTCTCTTATCATCAGATGCAAGAGACTTGTAACCTCCCTAATAATGGGTTCTTGTAACTTGTAACTCATTTTTACTGCAATAAAATTAAAAAGAGTTAGCATTTTGTTTGGACTATCTTACTTGTTTTCACATTGAGTCCCTTTCTTTTGCATATACATCATGGATAATACTTCTTTAGGTATCACCCGTTGATAGGGGGCATTACCTCTTCCCCATCAGGATGTGCCAATATGCAGGCTCCATTGGGCGAGACCTTTTTGATTGTAAAGGGACCTTCCCACTTAGGCTCAAACTTCCCTTTGTGCTGGCCATGCATGACAATAGGCCTATTGATAGCTAAGCCTAGATCACCACGAGTGAATGAGCGGATCTTGACAGACTTGTGAAAAACCCTCTTCATTCTCCCTTGGTTGAGTTCAGGGTTTTGCTGAGCTTCTAGCCTCTTTTCATAGAGTGCATCCAGTTCTTGATACCAGAGCTTGACTCTCTCATCTTCGGTTATTCCCTAGTGAATAGCTACTCACAATGAAGGGATTTGTATATCGAGAGGTAAAACTGCTTCACCCCCATAAACCAAAGAATAAGGAGTGGAATCAATAGCATTTTGTACGGTAGTGCGATAAGCCCACAGTGCTTCGGGAAGCTTCTCATGTCAATTCTTTCTTATTTTTTATAGTGACTTTCTTAGAACATTGCATAGTGTCTTATTGAAAGCCTCAGCTAATCCATTCGCCCGAGGGTGGTACATAGTCAAGTACCTCCATTCGAAACCGTACTGGTTAACTAAGCGATCAATGTGATGACTGCTAAATTGAGGGCCATTGTCAGATATGATCCGGTAGGGCACTCCGAAGCGGTATATGATATGATGTCGAATAAAGTAGGCCATTTCTGTCCCAAGAACTTACTTAAGGGGCACCGCTTCAGCCCACTAAGAGAAATAATCTGTTGTAGCTAGGATGAAAACATGGCCTATTGCAGAAGGGGTATCCATACCCCATTGTGAGAAGGGCCATGACGCAGCCGTAGGGTGTAAGGGCTCTAGAGGCTGGTGCACGAGGCTGGAGTGTATTTTGCATACCTGACACTTTTTAGCGTAGCTTAAGGAATCGACGATCATAGAAGGCCAATAGTATCCCAACCTGCGTATTCATTCATAGAGCTTAGGATCGGACTAGTGCAACCCACAAATGCTTAAGTGGACTTCTTCTAACACCTTATTTGCCTCTTGAATGTCAACACATCTCAGAAGAATGCCATCAAATGACCGTCTAAAGAGAACATCACCTTTGAGGAGGGTATACTCGGTGGACATTCGACATATACTGTTGCGCTCTTTCAGGAGCCTGCCATGTTTTAGGAAACTAGTAATGGGGTCTCTCCAATCTTTGACCTGCTCAATTTCTACACATTGGGTCAAAGAATTGTGGTTCTTGATTTCGACCCTTAGCTCCTCGACTCTCTGCTATTTCTTATTCGGTCTTGATTATTCCTTTGGCCAATAGAAGTGCTCCAAATGGATAGGGAGGACACTCGAGGAAGATATTTCTCTCATCATCTGCATCGACTTCAGTTCTTAGCTCGATGTGTCTCCATTCTGCCACCCAAACAAGCGTGGGTCATGATGAGGACAACTAAATTGTAGCATCGAGTTTCGCAAGTCCTTCAGCCTGCGAATTTAGCCTCCTGGGGATGTGACGTATCCTTTGGGATACGTCTTCGAATTGAGCCATATACGATTTTGCAGTATCGTGATAAGTCTTGAGGGTGTATTTTCTTACATCATAAATCCCTTTGAGCTGTCGGATAATCAACTCAGAGTCGCCGTAGACCTTGAGCTGCTCCAAGTCCAGATCGAAGGTTATCTTATATTCTACTTCATTATGAGAACCAGCTTGAGCGAGAGAGAAATAAAGTGGCAGTATTCCTCCTGTAGGAGTCAAGAATACTACTACGGCGCCTCCTCGTTCCAATTGGAAGGCTCCGTCAAAGTATAATTCCCACACAAGAGCAAGGTCGGCACATAATACTTCTTCATCAAGGATGTCACTTGATAGAGGAGATTCAGCCGGTATGGAGTGTGTTGCTAGAAAGTCAGCCAAGGCTTGGCCCTTGATGGCCTTTTTTGGGACATATGTGATGTCAAACTCCATCAGCAATAATGCCCACTTGGCAAGGAGTCCAGACAAATATGAGTGTATCATGAGAAATTTTACAGGATCAACTTTTGAAATAAGTTTCACTTCATGACCAAGCAAGTAATGGCGGAGTATTTGTACTGTGAAGATTAGAGCCAGACACATCTTCTTAATAGGGGGATAGTTCCACTCGGCTCCTTACATCCTATGGCTGAGGTAATATAACAAAGTCTCCTTTCCCTCTTCATTGTTTTGTGCCAACAATGCTCCGAGTGACTCTTCTAAAGTAGTCACGTATAGAATGTGGGGTTTCCCCAATACTGGTGTAGAGAGCACTGGAGGGTTGAGTAAATAATGCTTGACGTCGTCAAGGGCTGCCTGACATGCTTCATCCAAATTGAATTGGGTATCTTTCTTTAGCAGATGTGCAAAGGGTTTACAACAACCTGAGAGGTTCGAGATGAACCTGTGAATGTATGCCAGTTGCCTTGAAGAGAGCGTAGTTCTCGAAGTGTAGTGGGTGACGACCTTTCTTGGATTGCCTTGATCTTAACTGGCTCAACTTCAAGCCCTCGATGTCTGACAATGAACCCCAAGAATTTTCTGGAGCGCACGTCAAAAGCGCATTTCAGCAGGTTCATTTTAATTTGATGAAGACGTAGTCGCTCAAATAATTTTTCAAGGTCCATCATGTGAGCATCCTTCTCTTCAGATTTTACCACTAACTCATCTACATAACACTCCACCACTTTGCGTATCATGTCTTTGAAATTGGTCGTCATTGCTCTCTGATATGTGGCCCCAGCATTCAAAAGGCATCATTGTGTAATAGAAGACCCCTTTTGGAGTTAAGAATGAGGTGGCATCTTCATCTTGGGGTGCCATCCTTATTTGATTATACCCGGAGTATCTGTTCGTGAAGGAAAAGATCTGGCAGTTAGTTGTATAGTCTATGAGCATCTCGGTGAATGGCAACGGGAAGTCATCCTTAGGACAGGTAGTGTTCAAATCGTGAAATTCAATACACATTCTGATTTGACCATTCTTTTTCTTGATCGGAATGACATTTGCTAGCCATTTCGGGTATTCGACTTCACGGATGAAACCTGCTTATCTGAGTTTGGTTATCTTGACGTTTATCTGCATCTTGAGGTCAGGCCTGAACCTTCTCGACTTCTGTTTGACTGGTTTGATAGTTGGATCGATGGTGAACTGCTACTTGAGGGTCTAACCCAGGCATCTCATGATAGTGCCAAGCAAAGACGTCTCGGTTTGCTTTCAAGAAGGTGGTGAAATCTTCTTTTTCTCCTGGAGACATATGCGTTGAAATGAAAGTGGGTCTGGGATCCGCTTCATCTCCAAGTTTTATTTCCTCAAGTTTGTCAGTTGTGGCCCGACCACCTTCTTCCCATTCTTCTGGAGCCTCTGGCAGTTCTTCATCATTGTTCTCAGAGATTTTTTGATCAACCTCAAGTGCAGAGACCCATGATCCTGACATTTCTACCTTTGATAGAGGTCCGGAGTGGGTCATAATTTCTGCACCTTCCTCAAATCGAGTGATGGAAAGGTCAAGCTCAAAATGGTGAACACGTCAGGTTGGAGAGGCTGGTTTTGAACCTTAGAGGGGGATTGAGGTCCAGTGATGATGATGTGAAGAGTGTCTTCGTACGAACCATACGGTATTTGTATGGATGCCTGGAGTGTTTGCTCCAAGCCAGTCGATTCTTCACATACCTATATCATGTGGCAAGCCTCCTAAGAATAGAAGCTATGTCCTCTTGATTCTCTCAATCTCTGCTCGAAGTCAGGCTCAAGAGGCCACTGGGGCTTCTTTGGCTTCGACTTCTTGTGCTTCTTTGATGAAGGTGGCTCTGCCTTGACTTTAGCTACCAAGGCATCAACAACTGTTAAGAATCCCGCTGCCTATGTCAGGATCTTTGTCAATCACTTCCGCTGCATCCTGCTTATATTGATTCCTTTGAATTCCCGGCCGAGAGCCTCGAATTCTTGGCACATCAAGGTCGTATCTTCAGAAGACATAAGAGAATGAAAAGCAGGAGAAGAAGGTGGATAAGGGTTGGAAAGTGGGGGACTTTTAAGGTTGTTCCCCTCATTAGACCGATTTGGGTAGCTTTTTACATCATCATCAGGATTGGATGGGTGCAAGGGGTCTTTTAGGTCTTTCCCTTGCTCAGATCGTTGGGGAGTTCTTTTAACGTCGTCACCCTCATTGGACGTTTGCTGAGTGGAAGATGTCATGGGGACATCTTCTTGATAGGATGAAGAAGGAAAAAGGAGTGTATCATGGATGAAGTTCAGCAAAGTTGGCAATGGAGGAAGAGCCTTGAGAAATTCTTGCTCGACTATGGGTTGAGAGGTCGTGTTTCTTCGACGAGTAGCCCTTGGTGCCCGTCGTTTTCTAGTTTTCTGAGGTCATGTGTGATTCTTCTCACTGGGCTGGCGAACAGCCTTAGCTTGGCGAACTGCTTCTCGCCTCAAAGACTTGAGTCTGCTTCGGCCATGGTAGATCATCCATGACTAGGAAGTTGAGGGTTCCGCAGGGTCTGAGTCATTGATGGGAAGGTCCTGCCTTGTGAGATCTTCATGCTTTGATGAGGAAGTGATTTGAGGATCACTTTCCGGAAGATTGTAGAATTCTTGATACTCCCGCATCTTCTTTGCCAATATGTCAAGGAAAGTTGTGCATTCTGACAAGTAATGACCTCTTATCTAATGGTATGAACACCAACGATCTTCAGTCCCCTTAACAAGGAGAAGGGGTTGCCTTTCCTGCTTCGGTGTGACTATGCCTTCCTAAAGCATTATGATGAAGAACGTGTAGAGAATTCTAAGCACTTCATCCTCCTCTTGGATAGTTAAAACATGGGAGGCCTCTGCTGCCCCGGAGGCCTTCTTTAGGTCTTCAAGCTTTATCTGACCCTTCTAAATCAGGGCCTCAATGATGTCCTTCAGCGTGTAGCAGTCATCCGTAGGATGATTAATTCTTTGATGGTAAGCACAATAATTCACCTGATCGCCAAGGCCAGATTGCTCGGGGAACTTAGGTTTTGGAAGCTGGATCATATTCTGCTCCAATAATAACTGGAACAACGCAAGGACCCATTCCTTCTCAAAGGGATAGACCTTATTCCTATGCCTGGAGAGATAATCCTTCTGATCAAAGTTGGCTAGTGGAGGTACCCTATTGTATGACAGTTGTTGCTTGCCAGCCTGTAGTGTTATTGTTGTTGTGGTTACCCTTTTAGAGAGGTTCAAAGTTTTGGGGGAAGCCTTCTTTGAATCAGTGACCATGACGGCTGCACTGATTAACCCTTTCTGTTGGCTGCCTTGTGAGTTATTCCGAGAGCTACCATTACCCCGGTTACTTGCTAAACTTGTAGATGGCTGTCGTGTCGCACCATAATGGCGTGACAAACTTTCTATGCGAGTTGATTTACAGATCAACTATGACATGAAGGTCGGATCGGAGGCCTCGACATGTAGAGCGATTTCAGGTCACATATTCCCCATGCAAGTTTTGACTGCTTCCTTCTCAAGCCCAGAGATAGGAACAAGGTCTATCCCTTCGAGAAGGAATGGGTCCCTGCGTTGTTCTGGTTACTATTAGAGTAGAATATGATCCACCTTCCAGAAACCAAGTTCCCTGAGCAGTCTGGCCTTGACACTCAGGTGAATTATTGTGCCTACCATTAGAGGATCAAACAACCCTTTAAATGACTGCTACACGTTAAAGGATATCATTGAGTCCCAAGCTTGAAGATTTGAAGAAGGCCTTCAGGGCAGCTGAGGCCTCCCATAATGTAACCATTCAAGAGGAAGATGAAATGCATGATATCCTCCACGCTTTCTTCATTATAATGCTTCAGGATGGCATAATCACACCGAAGCAGGCAAGGCAACCCTACCGCCTTGCTAAGGGGACTGAAGATTGTTGGTGCCCATTCCATCAAATAAGAGGTCATTATTTGTCAGAATGCACAACTTTCCATGATATATTCGCAGAGAAGATGCAAGAGTGTCAAGAATTTTACAATATCCCCATAACTGATCCCCAAATCACTTATCCATCGGGGCAAGAAGATCTCACAAACTAATACCTTCCTAAGAATGACTCAGACTCTGTGGAACCCTCGGATTCCCAGCCATGGATAACCTATCATGGCCGAAGCAGACTCAAGTCCTTAAGATGAGATGCAGTTCGCCAAGCTAGAGCGGTTTGCCACCACAGCAAGACGAATCAGACATCACGTCTGAAAACCAAAAAGAGATGGGCACCAAGGGCTACTCGTCGAAGAAACAAGATCGCTCAACCCATAGTCGAGCAAGAATTTCTCTGGTCGCTTTCCCCATTGCCAACCTTGCTGGACTTCATCCTTGGCACAATCCTTTTTTCTTCTTCATCCTGTCAAGAGGATGCTCCCATCTCATCTACCACTCAACACAAGTCAAATGAGGGTGACGACGGTAAGAGCACTCCCCAACGGTCTAAGCAAGGGAAAGACCGAAAAGATACCCAACACCCGTCCAACTCTGGCAATGACATAAAAAGCTTCCCAGATCGGTCTTATGAGGGAAATGACCATAAAAGTGCCCCACCTTCTAACCTTAGTCCTCCTTCTTCTCGTGGTTCTCATTCTTCCTTGTCTATGTCTCCTACAGGTACAACCTTGAAATGTTCAGACTTCGATTCTCTTGATAGAGAACTTGAGGGATCAAACATAAAAAAGACGAAACACAAATGATTGAGAAAGACCCTGGCGCAGGCAACAAGATTCTTAACAATTGCTGATGCCCTGGCAGCTAAAGCCAAGGTAGAGCCACCTTCTTTAAAGAAGCGCAAGAAGTCAAAGCCAAAGAAACTCCAGTGGCCCCCTGAGCTGTAATTCGAGTAGAGATTGAGAGAGTCGATAGGGAAAGGCTTCTATTCTCAGGGAGCTTGCCACATGCTGCAAATTTCAAGAGCATTACCCACCACTGGGCAGATAAATCTTAGATCTGAGAGGACGCTGCAGCCTCCATCGCAGAAGTTGGGTGCCTTGAACTTCCCTAGTCTTTCATTGTCCCTTAATCCAAAGGCTAGTTTGCCTATCCTGCAACTCCCTGGGCTTTTCCCTAATCCCAATACCTTAAACAATCCTCCTATTCTCCAATTTCTTGGGACTCCTTTTATCTCATGCACTTAGCCCCTTCCAAAACCTCAAACTTCCGTCACTCGAACCAAGCCCGCCGTGCAATCAAGTCAGCCAGCCAGCCAAAATAAACCCGCTTTACCCAAACCTGCTCCTCAACCCAATAATACCCACCAAATCAGTGGCAGGACCCGGAGGACAAAGCCTTGATCAAGAAAAGGTGAAATATGATGTGATAGGACATCTATTGAAGCTTCTAGCCCTTCTTAGTGTCTATGATGCCCTCATGCTCTCAAAGGATTACCGGATGGATTTGATTCCAGCTCTCTCTGACCCAGAAGTGTACGAGATCGAAGTAGAACCTACCTAGGTAGACCCGAAAATTCTGCTAGGATGTATGCCAATCACCTTTTTAGAAGACAATCCGTAGCTAGGGGAAAGGCTTCATAATCTCTCTCTCTTTTACTGGCGAATTACATGCATGCCCCATCAATCGAATTATGTTAGATGGAGGGTCGGCAGTCAACCTGATTCCATGGAGGATCCTTACTCGATTAGGATTGGGGTCCGAAGATCTTACCTCGACCCACGTCACAGTTCAAGGGTTCAACCAATCAGGGGAGAAGCCAGCTAGCACGGTACACCTTCTTTTTAAGATCGGTAAGCTGAATGATTGCGGCCAGTTTTATGTAATCGACATCAACACTTCTTACAATATCCTCCTCGATCGGCCATGGCTCATGACCAGGGGGTGGTTCCATCAACGTTGCATCAGTGCTTCAAATATAGTCGAGATGGGAGACAACATTCGATCTATGCTGATAAAAGACCGTTCCCTGTGGTTGAAATTCACTACGCCAACGCTAAATATTACGTCATAGATATGGAGTCGCCTCAGAAGTTGAGTGATGAACGTCACAAGTCTAAAAGCAAGACTGTGTCCTTGTCTCATGAAGATGTTGAGGATGTTGGAAGGGCGTTATTGAACATGTTCAAGGAAGAAGAAAGGCAGGGTAGAATTTTACCCCTAACTACTCTTCATTCCAACATCCCAACCATCATCTCTCAAGAAACTCCCCCTTCGTTTGAAAAAGAGTCTTCACCTTCTGGCCCCAGTTCTGAGCCACCTTGGATGGAAAATGAACTAGAAGTTATTTCAAAGATCGAGCAAGCCATGGAGGTAGAATTCCCAGCTCCAAAGATCACTTATACACTTGACCATTAGAAAGTCCTGCATATTCCCATTGCACTCTTGAAAGCAGAAGCAGTGCGACAACCGTCACGGAAAGTTTTTCAAATTCCGGTTGCTATAAGTATAAAAGATGTTCCTCAGACCGTTGTCCAGCCAAAAGTTTTACTTTTCCCCGACCTCTCGGGAGAGAAGTTCGGCGAAGGGCAACTTCCTCCCCCTCAAGAGCAGGATCCTCTAGCAAACTTGAGGACCGAAGTCCCCAACCTTCAATGTCAATTGAAGGTCATGTGTATCGCTTCAGAGCATCTCAAAGAGTTTGTGTCGGAGACTAAAAGCTATGATGAGCTTGAAGTAAACACGACACCAACAGAGGCTAAGGCCCCTCCTGATTGGATTGTCTATAGCAACCAGGCACACCAAATCATGAGGAAAATGAACTATGAGCCTTTGGCTAATCATACATTGAAAGGATAAAAATGAACGACTCCCTATTTTGAAGCTATCCAAACCGCGGCAGCCAACCATGGGGCTAGACAAGGCTTAGGGTATTAGTTTCTCCAGATAATGAAAGTATCGAGAGGCATTCAGAAGAATCACATGAAGCGCAGCAAAAGTAAAGAGAGAATGAAATCATGCAGTAAAGTCAATAAAAAAGAGAAGCGCTTTATGCATCAGTTAATTTTTTTAAGAAGTACTGAAAAAAGGGGGAATGGCATGCTCAGAAACGATCAATCATCTTATTAATCCTTGCGTTGCGTGCTTCATGAGAAGTCTCGATACTTTGAACACGTGCCTTCAACTCTACCACTGTTTGAGTCGCCTCTGTCATTGCCACAGTTTCCGACTCAATTGTGCCATCGAGTTCGGACAAATCTGCAATCGAAGAGGCCTCCATGGCCTTCCTTTGAGCCATCTCCGTCTCAAGGCCCATGAATTCTCGTTTCAGTATTCGCATAGCCTCTCTGTCTTCGACCATTCTCTTGAAGCTCCCTTGTGCCTCGCTCTTGAGCTCTTGCTGGCAGCCAGTTATCAATGCTTTCTTCTCAATACAAGCATCTATCTTCTCGCAACTACACAAGAGCGACTCTTCGTAGGCTACCCTTCTAGTTTCTTCCTCACAATGCAGCACTCCCAACCACCAGTTTTGCAACTCGTTTAGAGTTACATCGAAATGGAAAAGCACCTCTGACGCCATCCCGATCGCAGAAGTCACAACGAACTCCCTCAGCCTGGCCAAACCTTCTCCCAACTAGTAGAAAGGCAGCTCCCTCAAGCCCTGAAGGCCTGCTTTAAACATGCCTTCAATCATGCTAGAAACACCACAAAAAACAAGCCTGGATGGTGCTACTAAGGCCACCACTATTGAAGACACCTCGACCTCAAGGATCGGGGTTGTTGAACAGATAGCCATCTGAGCCACTGGCTCCTCTGAAACAAGGGCAAAGCCTAGAGCTTCTTACCCTTCAGGCTCATAAGCGGCCCCGGCCTCAATCTGCACAGGCTCTTCGATGCCAACCTCGTCGTCTTGACCCTCTCTTATGGGGACCTCTACTGCTGTCCCAACAGGCTGTAGAGGAACCTGATCCCCTTGCTCTTTACCCTCTTGAACTGTCACCTCAGCATCACCGAGTTCAGGAATTGCCTCTTCTCTTTGGCCTTCCTCAGCCGACTCATCTCTGGAAATGACTTCCTCCATTTGGCCCTCACCTTCAACAGCTAGAAAATTGACCACAAAGAGCTCACTCCCCCATCTTCATGACTCGGGACCATGGAAGTAGCAACCTCTTGGTGCTCGGGCACGTCATCAACTTCAACCTCTTCTCGTTGAGCCATAGCCCCTGCCTCGGTCGGGGCACTAAAGTCTTCATGCATGGAGGCCACATCAACAGCAGAGCCCCTATTTGGAGCAGTTGCTTCAGGGCTTTCATCCTCTTCAGTCTCCACCCGAGCCGCCTCAGACTTAGGAACTACCCTTGGACTTAAGGGTGTCGCCCTAAGATCCGGAGTCCCCTCTCAATCAGATGCAACGTCAATAAGCTCAAAGCTGTCAGAGTCGTCTACCTTAGTTTTCGAAGAAAAAGAAAAAATTTTAGCAGAATCAAAAGATGGTTCAGAAAGCACAAAGGGTGATATTATAAGATTTCTTAAAAGATCAGAGGAGGAAGGCCTACTTCCTATTTCTGACACCACAAGAAGCTTATCACGCTTCCGCCTCCGAATACGCCCACTAGCTAAAGACGCTGCAAGGGTGTCTGCAGCAATCAGGTGCTTTCTTTTCTTTCCCCCTCTTATAGTAGGAGCTGCCACCTTAGATCCACCTCCCTGAGAAGGCCCTCCAACCAATTTGCTGTGACGACCAATCCCGATTAGGATGTTCAAGTCCTGTGGTGGATGCTTCTTATAATCAGGGACTTGTCACCCGTCATCCCATTCGAAGATCGAGCTAAGATTGTCGAAGACACTCCCCGTCATCGTCTTCATTGCAAGGAACTCTAGTCCAAGGAAAACATCATGTCGGGAGCAGGAGCATCCACCGGCCTCCTTTGTCGGATGTCCCGGTGCCAGTTACCGTTCACCCCTTTCCAAGGGTGATCCTTATCCCAATAGCCCTTGCTGGTGACCCTCCACCAGTCTATGCCCTGGTTGTTCGAACTCTCCTACCAAAGTGAGGTAGCACATATTTGCTAGTCTCTGTCATTTCAAGACACATGGACCAAGCAGTTTGTCATATACTCCGGTAGCCAACACTCTTTGAAAATTCCAAACTCTTCCGCCCTCCCCTTATAGACCTTACTCTGGTGCTTCTCGAAGAATACAGAGAAGGGGCAGCCTTGGTCAAGCTCGTGTTAACAGGCGAAGAGATGGGGGAAATACCCCTACAGCCGGGCATTGTGTGGAGTCCGATAAGGTACAACTCCCCCTCTGATGCTCAGCATGAACATGAGTTCCTTAATCATTGTTGGGGCACCATCCAATTCCTTCCCCAATTCATCAACGAAAGCATTGTCAGTGAAGCTCCCGACTAAAAAATGGACTCTCCTCATGTTCAAAGAATAATTCCCAAACAGACCCCGAGCCTCCTTTGGGGTATGGAAGATAGCCCTTTGGTTCGCAATCTTCATCAGGAAGGGCCACAATTTATTTCTTGAGCACTGATGCTTGATGTGGGTGTCAGGGAAATAAACCCTTAGCCACCCGTACACATAATTCATAGGGAACAGAGTTTTAAAATCTTCAGGAAAAGCTTCCCCTCCTACGATGTCGTTCCCTCCCTCTTTACCCTTATAGGCTTTTCCACAGGAGATAGCCGTTAAGCCATGGTATATGTTGCACAGGACTAGCTGAGCAGGGGCATACTCATGCCCTCTCTCCACGTCGCATGCCACGTATAGTACCCCTGGACGAATGTCATTCCCCCAGTCAGGGAACACAAATTTGTAAAAGAATAAGGCCAAGTAAGTGGCCGAGAAGACATGGTCATTGCGGTATCGAGTTGATATATGGGAGGTGTCTCTTTTGCAACTGCCTTCCCTTTTCCCTTTAGAGTACCCTGACTGCCCTCAAGATAATCCCCACAAAGAATTTCAGCCATTCTGTAATGGTGACCATGTCATTGATAGATCGGCCTACAATCGACTGATAGACCTCAAAGATCTTTGGAAGACTGGTCGGCGGCTCTTCATCCCCCAAGTTAACACTACCAAAGATGACTGAGTTTGAGGGCACAAACTCGTCATACATAGGCCCGATCATCGGGAGACCTCCAATGAAGTGAAGGTCGAGTAAAGAGATTCCCGCTTCACCATGACCAAGATGCCAAGTATTGCTTACATAGCTCCACGTCTCCAACAATACCTTTACTGTATTGGAGCAACGGTCGTAGTAGTTGCCTGGACACTGGACCGCTACTAATAGTAAAAAATGCTCAAGAGTACTTCTATACGAAGACAATACCTTGGTAGTCCAAGAAGTGTATCCCTTCAAATATTGGTGCTCTCCCTGAATCCGGAGGCTTTTGCCGACCACCTAAGTAATCCCTTTGCCTGGACCATTCGCTTCCCCAAGGTGGGCAAGTTCTCCCTAGAAGCTATGTTTCGATGCATACAATGAAGAACTATTATCCCTTCTTCAATATAGATGTTTCCATCGTTGCCCTCTCACACTTCAAAGCATATGGGGTCAGTAATGAATGTAACACAAAGGGGTCAGCCAAATGGGTTCACCCCTTGATAAAACTTCACCCGTAAAATCATGGGCACCATTTCTCCTTCCCTTGGGAGCACCTTCACATCAGTTATTTGGTAAGAAGAACCAGCCATTACAAATGGACCTAGTGGTTCACTCCGAAAAGCTGCTAAGGCAATGAAACAACGCCAGTTGATCCTCTTAAACACTTATCACTGGGTGAGCTTCTTAATGCTCAGCGCCGCTTGCGTATTAACGAATAACGTCGGGTGAGTTTGATAAAAACTCATCACCGATTGAGCTTCTTAGTACCCAGCGTCCATTGAGCTCCAAACAACTAGGGCTGGTTAAAGTCTTTCAGCACTCAACGCCGGTTGAGTGCAAAAAACTAGCACCGTTTAAGTCTTTCAGTGCTCAACGCCGGTTAAGGTTGCTAACACCCCAACAACGGTTGAGCATGTTCAAGGCCAACGTCGACTGTGATCGAATCTCTCGCACGTGCCACGAATCATAGTCATGACACCTCGGACTTAGCTACACCGACTGATAACCATCTCCACGTCTTTTGGCGTCGCCTCACAAACGAGCGATTGACAACCATACAATTTCCAAGGACGAAGGCCAAAATATCACCAATCGTATGCCTTCCCCATGACGGTTCACCTCCTACAATTGTATGACCCACCTCCTGTGACCGTTCGTCGCCCATCAGAACATTTCCTATATGACTGGAAACCCACTGAAGAACTTTCCGCCTGTGTTATTGGTCTGAGTGTCACCAAAACCTCACCAAAATACTTCTGCAAACTTCACTTAATTTCTTGAAAACTTTTGCAACACCACATCAGTGTCATAAAACTTCCACCATGGCCGGGAAACCCTTAAAAATCCCTATCATAAAGGAAAACTGCACCCATAATTTCCTCTCTTTCACGAAAAACTTCTCGGAGGATTCTCCTCTCCTTGCTACTCTCTCTGCAACTTCGCCAATACAGGGAAAACTCCACACGCCGAAGGTGTTCTCTGCAAGACCCTTGCCGGAATCCTACTATTTGCCGAAGAATCTTCCCTGCAAAACTCCTGCTAAAGGCTTACTGCATACTGAAACTTCAACCAGGCACACCCTCTCCTCACTGTTAGATAAAATTGTTGCTTAAGTTTTTACCCTTGGTGAAAAATAAGGGAAAACGGGATTTTACCCTCTTATATAAACTACGCTGCCCTCAAATGCCCCTCACAAACTCGAAATTCCAGTTGCATCCAAGGGAAGCCAAGCAACGACGAGCAGGGTCAGGCCTCGACTCGAGGCCCGAGGAAACTCTCATCCTTAGCACCGATTGACTTAGCGCCGGGTGTAAATTTCAAGACGACCCTAGCACCAGTTGACTCAGCGTCGGGAGAGTTTCCAAATACAACTCTAGCGCCGGTTGACTTAGCATCTAGTGTGTTTTTAGAAATGACCCTAACGCCAGTTAACTTAATGCCAGTTGACTTCAGATAACATCACGGGTCATTCACAATGTCAACGGAATTATTAACAACCCAGTGCCGGTTATGTTGTGAGAAGTCAGCGCTGGTTGAATATTCGTAATAGACCATTAGTTTTACATATGGCACCGGCCGTATTTCAAGCAGTATATGCCCTACCCCTATCCCTAGTGAAGTAGCACCCAAGCCATGATGTGTCATCTCCAGTGGAGTTACACAGGGTCCGTTGCACCCAAACCGTGACTTCTCATATGAGATCAGGAGCTATCCATCATCCCCTAGTAGGAGTCACACCCATACTGCAGCTCATTATCCCCAGTGGGGTTAGCGTCATTCATACCTCTTCAATTCTCAGTGAGTCTATTTCAAGCTAAGCTATCTTATCCCCAGGGAGTCGGGTTACCGTCATAAGCCAATTCTCCAAAGAGCACGCTTACCTCCTTTAAACCTTAGTGATGTCTACCTCTGTTGACCAGCCTTCATCAGGTCACCATTTCCATCTAAGCCTTCATTTTGTGAATGGACTTAACCATTATCCCCAGGGAGTCGGATCGCCATCCACATACCTATTCCCCATGGAGCCCACCTACATGGTGACCTAGCCTCGGTCCGTGCTGCATGAACATAAACTGTAAGGCCTCGGTCCATACTGCATGATCGTATATTGCACAGCCTCGGTCTGTGTTGCACGACACTAAAACTACACAGCCTCTGTCCATGCTGCACGACCCTAAACTGCACAGCCTCGGTCCGTGCTGCACTACCCTAAACTGCACGCCTCGGTCTGTGCTGCATGACCCTAAACTGCACAGCCTCGGTGTACATGCATGACCCTAAACTGCATGATCCAAACTATATGACTTTAAACTGTAGTGGTGGTCCATGCTGCATGACCTTAAACCGCACAGCACCATGGTCCAAACTATATGACTTTAAACTGTAGCGAAGGTCTAATTGTACGACCCAAAATTGCGTGGTCCTAGTCGTATGACTTTAAACTACATAACCCAGTCTAGTTGTCTGACCTTAAACCGTAACACCCGTCCTAGCCGCATGATGTTACAAGGCTCAGCAACCCACGGTCTAGTTGTATGACCTTAAACCATAGTGCACATCCTGCTGGCAAGACGATAAACTGCTTTTACCTAGGTCAGGAAGGCATGACCACAAACTCGCGCCCACATACTCGCACACGCCTTTTCGCACAGTTTTACGCACGCCCTTTCTAATGTACCTGATAGTGTGCATGTACCACCTTCATTACCTCCCCAGTGAGTTCATTCATTTCATCACCATACCTCATTTCCCAATGAGTCTCACCTCTGCTCATAAAATAGTGAACCATCCCGCCATCCGTACTCATTGTAAGTTAGTGGGTCACCATCGTTCACTCACATTTCATACATCATCCATCTCTCATAGGTAACGCCAAGCCATCTCCCCAAGTGAGCCAAACCACCACCGTACTCAGTCTATGGCCTTCATAGACTGTCATCCATCACCATCATGGTCCAGCTGTATGACCTTAAACCATAGTTCAAGTCCAAGCTGCATGATGTGAAACTGTTTCGCATAAGTCCCGGAGGCGTGACCTTAAACACGCCTTCAGAAAGAAAAAGAGAAAAGAATAACGGGCATAGTGTATTCCTGAACAAGGGAATGCTATGAGTAAAAATGATGGACGGGCATGGTCACGAAACCATGAGTAAAAGAGTTCCATGAATAAAAAATCGGGAACGGTGAAACACGAAAGGGCATCGTGAGCAAGAATGAAAAAAAAAAAGGGTGGACATGATCAGAAGGTCATGGGTAAAAGAACCCCATGAAAAAAAGTTTGTGAAAACCGTCTCTACGATGCTGCTTCCCAAGACCAAGCGAAAATCCGCAAAGGATGCTTGGATCAATAAACAGGTTGATGCAGCACTCGCCTCAATAAGCGACTTCAATCCTCACTCAAAAGAATAAAATCCCTAATGACATCAAAACCAGGAACCCAAAGACATGAGCTTCAAGGAAAAGATTACGACAGTCTGAGTCCTGCTGCAAAAGGACTTGAAAGGCAGAAGGCTCCTCAAGATGG
This sequence comes from Amborella trichopoda, assembly GCF_000471905.2. The sequence goes on from NW_006499799.1 coordinate 3,647,284, forward strand.
AAAGATAACTCTCATGAGGTAGAACATTATTCTCACGAAGTCACAATTACACTCTAAGAAACAAAAATTACAAAGGCAAGAAACTGAAAAAGCAAGGGAAGAATTTCCAGAGACTTCAACTTGCCTAGTCGACAGGCCCAGACCTTCAGGACCGGCTAACACTGCACCCGACTAGACCCGGTAGTCGAGACCCAAAGTGGTACTCTAAATGTCAAAAGAAAACCTGGTGTAGTAGCAAACAGTGCCTAACAAAGCAAACCAACTAACCCAAACCAAATGGGAACAATGCCCTTCGCCATGGCACTCAATTGCCAGATGGGCCCAATTCTGACTAACAAGGTACGTACAAAATCCTCAGATTCAGAACCACAAACAGTCCGCACGAGGGTGAGAACTTCGACAAGATCCCTGAAAAAATTCTCTTCTCCCCCTAAATTCTCCACTAACGGACCCACAAACAATGCATCCCTACGTCTGAGCAGCTTAGTTACACCATTACATGAATCTCCTCGGCATTCATGTGGTCCTGTGGCTAGGAAGGGAAAACATAAAATCCAAAGGAAAATTTTTGAATGATTATCCTTCTCACTTCTTTTGAAGAACAACAATAGGTGGGGCAAGATGATTGAACGTATTTTTCAGCACCTTGGTCCCTGGTAGGAAGCAGGTCCATAAAGCCTACAAAACAGTGAAAATTTTGGACAGTATCAGAATGGCACCAAAATTGGTCATTCTCATCATCAGCACTTCAAAAGACCACCTGCCAACTTTCGTTGTATTCTGACATGTCCAAGGCAGTGAACACAAAGGAACAGTTTTAGGAAAAAATGGCCTCTGGCAACCGGAAACGGACCCTACAAATGGAACTACTATTTTGGTGTCTCAAGTCATTATTGGACAACAACCATTAGATTTGATACGGTTGAAGACCTCTATGGACTGAGTTTCAGCTTAATCGGATACTCCAGGACAAAGATATGAGCAAACAATTGAAACAGGAGGGGCTGCACACTATTCCCGTGTGGCGTCACTACACCAAAAACACCATTAAAGGTGGCTATTGTTATAGTCACGGACAGTCACTTTCGGGGCCCGTAACTCACGCGTTTTATGTCGGATTGCTCTCAAATTTGGTGAGAGTATTCGTCTCATCAAGACGAACAATTCGATATGTGGCACATCACGAGACGATGTCCGAGCAGGGAAATATGCTAGAGAGAAGTTGCCGATTTGTTAAGAAATTGTAAAAAATTCAGCAGCGACATGCCTCGCTCGATGGAGTAAATCACGACGCTCGAGCTACGGATCGACACGAAACCAATTCCATTGTGTGCGTAATGTCCAAGGCTATCATTGGTCCGAATCTCGTACATGATGGACGGCCAATTTCATGCACAAAGCCGACGAAGTAACTAAAATTCTGACCGTCGGATTCTAGATTTCGGCCAAAAATCAAAAGTCGTGAAATCTTTGTTCGGGCTCCAAATCGCGTCCCGTTTGTTACGACGCAATCGTGATGACATGCTTAGTGCACTACGATAAGAAATTATAGAAAAACATAAAGGAACGAGCATACTATTGATATGAATTTTCCAAGATTCAAACAAATTTTAAGTCTCGTGATAATGGCTAAAAAACATGATTCATGGCTCGAAGTTGGTATCAAACGATTGTCATGTCGATCCCTATAAGAAAACAATAATCTTTTGGTCAAATGAGCATCAGAGCAACCTCGGGTCAGCCACTGAAGATCATGTAAGTTCTCAGGCAGCAGCATGGTCTGTTCTGGAATTCCACACATTGTTAAGCAGGGGTAAAACCGTCTTTTTGTACCCATTTTTAGAATTTCTTTTAATTCAATTAAATCTTAATTTTCAGCAATTAGGTCTAATTTTGATCAATCCACCCATGTTTGGGCACAATTATATATAAACAGGCACTACCTCATTGTAAACGGACCCCTAAATGGACATTGCGTCATTATAAACAGACCCCTCGGCCTTCAGTTGATTGTTTGAAGATTGAATAAAAATTTCGATTCCGTGCTTGAGCTTGTGAGTACGTCTTGGAGAGAGAGAAGAAAAGGGTCGGTCCCCTTTGGGCAGGTAACTTCTCTCTCCTCTCTCTCTTTCTCTCCTTCTTTTCTCTCTCTTCTCTCTCTTCTCTCTCTTCTCTCTTCTCTCTCTCTCTCTCTCTCTCTCTCTCTCTCTCTCTCTCTCTCTCTCTCGTCTCTCTCTCTCTCTCTCT
>NW_006499799.1:3649550-3710616 GCF_000471905.2 Amborella trichopoda
TACGTACGTACGTACGTACGTACGTACGTACGTACGTACGTACGTACGTACGTACGTACGTACGTACGTACGTACGTCGTACGTACGTACGTCTCGTCTCTCTCTCTCTCTCTCTCTCTCTCTCTCTCTCTCTCTCTCTCTCTCTCTCTCTCTCTCTCTCTCTCTCTCTCTCTCTCTCTCTCTCTCTCTTCTCTCTCTCTCTCTCTCTTCTCTTCTCTCTTCTCTCTCTCTCTCTCTCTCTCTCTCTCTCTTTTCTGTCACTTTCTCCATCTTCTCCTCCCTCTCTATGTCCATTTGTCCCCTTTTGATGCAACTGACGAGGCTTAGCGCCGGTTGGTCTCGTCTCTCTCTCTTTGTCAGTCGGTGAGATCAAGCACCGACTGAGCTTTCTCTCTCTTCCTTTGTCAGTTGGTGAGACCTCGTGTCGATTACTCTCTCTCCCTCTGTTAGTCAATGTCACTTAATGCCGATTGAGCTTTCTCTCTCTTCCTCTTTTAGTCAGCAAGACCTAATGTCGACTGGTTTTTCTCTCCCTCTGTCAGTCGATGAGACTTAGCGCCGACTCGATTTCTCTCTCTTCCTTTATCAATCGATGAGACCTAGCACCCACTGTTCTTCTCTCTCTTCCTCTGTCAGTCGACGAGACTTAGCACCGACTGGGTTTCTCCCTCTTCCTCTGTCAGTCAACGAGACCTAGCGCCGACTGGTTTTCTCTCTCTTTCTCTGTGAGTTGATGAGACCCTGCATCGACTGGTTTTCTCTCTCTTCCTCTATCAGTCAGTGAGACCTTACGCCAACTGGTTCTCTCTCTTCTTCTGTCATTTAATGAGACTTAGTGCCGACAACTTCCTCCCTCTCTCATCTCCTGAAATAACCGTTAATGTCTACCGCCGGCTGCATTTTCTATCCTTTCTTTTCCCTCCTCTCTTCCTTCTTCTCTCTCCTTCTGTCTATTCCCTTCTTCTCTTCAACCATTCCTCTGCTAGTCAAGCGTTCAACCAAGAGGGATTGAGGTTAGCGTCTCATGGAAGGCCTGTCATCTAGCCGTAATATTGTTGCACCAGGATCACTTGGCCCACTTTACTGTCTTGACAGACCAGCCATCGTACTTAGCTAGTCAATATTGGTAATCACGTTTAGTGGTGATCCCGTGTGTCGGTCTTCGTTATCGAGCCTGTTTGGCTACCACGTTAAGCCAATTATCAACCAGCCTAGTCACTGCTCTGATCCTCTTTCTTGGTTGAATTCTTCTCTCCCCCCATCTTTCTTTCTTCTTTTTGAATGTGCATGTTTGTGTACGTTCATCAGAGAGGAAAAGGGTGAGGTCTGACCCACCTGTCCCATAACCTTTGTCATATACGTGTGTGATTACGGAAAAGAAAAAAATAAGAAGAATATGAGCCAAGGCAGGCAATTTCAAACCAGTTTTATTACTGGGGGGCTTTCTTCGTGATCTAAGAGGGCGCCCACTCGAGTCAGCCCGAGTACTCGAACCCACCTTTAAAATTCCTCTCTCACCGGTTGATAATAACTGCCCCCATTTTCGAACGAGGTTCACGAGAGAGCGATCTCATAAACATCCTGGGCCTCCCCCGAAACCTGAGATGCGTGCCACCCGATCCTCCAGGATTTGGAGGGCAAGATTGAGGCACCTAACCATCCTCATACAACTTCACTTACTTGGCGACCCACACTATGGTCCGTGTTACATGACCTTCAATTGAACAGCTTTGGTCCAAGTGCACGACTCTAAACTGCATGGTCCAAACTATATGACCTTAAACTGTAGCGGAGGTCTAGCTACACGACCCTAAACTGCACAAAGGTACTATATGACCTTAAACCATAGTGCATGTCTTGACTACATTACGATAAAAGGCTCAACACCCTGGTCCAAGCTATACAACCTTAAAGTAAAGCAGAGGTCTAGTTACACGACCTTAAACTTCAGGGTCCTAGTTGCATGACTCTGAACTGCATAACCACGGTCCAGTTGTATGACCTTAAACCATAGTGCACGTCCTGGCCGCATGACGTTAAACTGCATTGCACAGATCTTGGAGGTATGACCTTAAACATGCCCCCACATATGCGCACACACCTGTTACATGTATTTTCACACACGTCTTCCCTAACCGACCCGTTCGTGTGTGCACACCACCTTCATTACCTCCATTTTATCATCCTTCATCATTCCCCAGTGAGTCTCACCTATGCTCACAAAACGGCGAACCATTCTGCCACCCATACTCGTCGTAAGCTAGTGGGTCACCATTTTCACTCACCTTTCATACATCATCCATCTTTCATAGGTAGCCTCATGCCATCTCCCCAAAGTGAGCTAAAACCATCACCATACTCACTTCATGGCCTCAACAGACTGCCATCTATCTCCATTACGGTCTAACTGTATGACCATAAACTGTAGTGCAATTCCTGACCTCATGACGTTAAAAAGTTTCGCGCAGCTCCCAAAGGCATGACCTTAAACACGCCTTCACAAAAAAAACAAAAATAAAAATAATAACAGGCATGGTGTATACCTGGTCGGGAATGTCATGAGTAAAAATGACGGGCGGGCATGGTCACGAAACCATGAGCAAAAGAGTTCTGTGAAAATAAAAATCGAGCATGGTGAAAACCCCCTGAAAGGGTACCGTGAGTAAAAATGGAAGGATAAGGGTGGACGATGGCTGAGAGGTCATGGGTCAAAGAGCCCCAAATAAAAGGAAGTTGTTGAAAACCGTTTCTATGGCGCTGCATCCCAAGTTCAAGTGAAAATCCACAAAGGACGCTTGAACCAATAAACAGGTTGATGCAGCACTCGCTACAATAGGCGGCCTCAGCCCACGCTCAAAGAGAAAAATCCCTGGTGTCACAATACCTGGATAAAAAAATAAGAGATTTAGGAAAAGATTCTGATAGTATGAGTTTATTTGTAAAAAGGACTAGAAAGACAGAAGACTCGCTAAGAAGGCAAGACAAGTCTCACGAGGAAGAACACTATTCCCACGAGGTCACAAACACATTTCAAAAATGCTAAAGACCACTACAAAGGTAAGAAACTGACAAAGCTTGGGGGAACCTTCCAGAGAGTTCAATTCACCTCGCTACAATTCCCTCTAGCCGATAGGCCTAGACTTTCAGGACAGGCTAGCAAATGCCCCCGACTGGACCCTACAGATGGGTCCCACAAAGGTATCTTGATTGTCAAAAGAAAACCTGGTGTAGCAGCAAACAACGCCAACAAAAAACAAACAAACCCAGACCAAATGGGAAAAATTCCCTTCAGCACGGCACTCGATTACCAGACGGACCTGATTCTGACTAACAAGGTCCATACAAAATCCTCAGCTTCGGAATAAAAAACAGTCAACACGAGGGTGAGCACTTTGACAAGATCCCTAAAAAAAGTCTCTTCTCCTCATAAAGTCTCCACGGATCGATATGTACATTGCATCCAAACGTCTGAACATCCTAGTTGCAGCATTGCGTGAATCTCCTCGAAGTTCACGTGGTCTTGTGGGTAGGAAGAAAAAAGTAATAAAGTCGAAGGAAATTTTTCGAATGTTTCCTTGCTCATTTCTCTCAAAGCACAACATTCAGCGGGGCAAGTTGTTTGAACACATTTTTCAACACCTTGGACCCTGATGCGGAATAAAGAGGAAGCAGGTCAATAAAGCCTCAACATACAGTGGAAATTTTGATAGTCTCAAAATTGCCCTAGAAATGATCAAGATCTTCATAAGCACTTCAAAAGGCCACCTACCAAGTTTCATCACAATTAGACATATCTAAGGCAGTGAACACAAAGAAACAATTTCAGCAAAATTAGCCTCTAGCACCCTAAAATGGACCCTGTAATTAGAACTATATTTTCGGTGTACTAAACGGTTATGTGACCACTGCCATTAGATCTGGAATGGTCGAAAACTACTATGGGTCAATTTTTGGCTTAATCGAGCACTCTAAGTCAAAGTTATAGGTAAAATACCAAAAAGGGGTAGGTCACTACTATTCCCGTGTGGCCACCCTGCACCAAAACACCATTAAAGGTGGTTATTTTCACAGTCACGGGTAGTGAATTTTGGGGCATATATCTCACTCGATCGTAGTCGGATCACGCTCAAATTTTGTGATCGTATTCGTCTCATAAAGACGAGCGTTTTGATATGGGGTACGCCCCTTGACGATGCCCGAGTAGGGAGAAAAACTAGAGAGAAGTTGCTGATTCTTGAAGAAAATTGCAGAAAACATCAGCAGCGATACACCTCACTTGAGCGGCCAAATCACAACAGTTGCAAATCGTATCAAAGTGAAACCAATTTCATTATGTGCATAAGGTCCAAGGTCCGAACCCTGCATACGATGAACGGTTGGATTTCACACACAAAGGCGATGAAGCTGCTGAAAATTTCGATCATCGAATTTCAAGATTTCGGCAAAAAACCCAAGATGACGAAATCTTTGTCCAGACATGAAATCGAGCTATGTTTGTTGCAATGTGATCGTGACGGCATGCTCAGTGCACTACAACAAAGAAATCATGGAAGAACATCAAGGAACGAGCACACTATTGATATGAAGTTCTTAAGATTCATCCAAAATTCAAGTCTCATGATCATGGCTTAAAACCATGATTCATAACTCGAAGTTGGCATCAAATCAATCGCCATGCCGAGCCTTATAAGAAAACAATCATCTTTCGATCAAATGAGCATCAGAGCAACCCCGGATCAGTCATGGAAGATCACGCAAGTTCTCGAGCAGTAGTAAGGACTACTTTGGAATTCCAGACATTGTTAGGCAAGGCAAAACAGTCCTTTTACACCCATTATTAGAATTTCCTTTAATTTAATTAAATTGTAATTATCTTCAATTTTAGGGAGTTTTTGAGCATCCACCCATGTTTGGACCCAATTCTATATAAACATGCAAAGCCTAGTTGTAAAAAGGTTTTCGACTCATTCTTCAATATTCAATAAAGACTTCAATTCTTGCTTGAGTTCATGGGTGCTTCTTGAAGAGAGAGAGAGAGAGAGAGGAGAGAGAAGAAAAGGGTTGATATTTATCAGTAACGTAATTTTCTCTCTCCTCTTTTCTTATCTTTATCTCTCTTTTCCTCTCATCTCTCTCCCTCTTTATCTCTCCTCTTTTCTCATCTCTATCTCTCTCTTTCTCTCTCTTTTATTCTCTCATCTCTCCCTTTCTCTTTCCTGCTTTCATCTTTATCTCTTTCGCTCTCTTCCTCCTCTAATCTATCATGTTTCTCTCTCCCTGCTCCTCTTTCTTTCTCCATTCACGCATGGCAGACCTATCGTCTAGCGTGATACCTTACTGCTCATGAGACATGAACAGTGAGCCGGGCCTTGGCCCGAGTGGTGGGTCCAGCCTCTATCAAAATTCTCTCCCTTCTCTCTTCTATCATAGCTGGTGCAAGCCTAGCGTCGCTTATGTTTTCGCTCTCTGTCTTCTCTTCTATCACGATCAGTAAACCTATTGCTGCCTGTGTTTTCTCTCTTTCTTTTCAATCATAGACGACACAAACCTAATCCTGCCTGTGTTTTCTCTCACTTTCTTCTTTTCGTTCACAGACAACGCAAGCCTATTGCTGCTTGTGTTTCTCTCTCTTCCTAATCTTCTAACACAACCAGTAGAAACCTATTACTGCCCGTGTTCCTTCTCTCTCTCTTTTCAGTCACAGACGACGGAAACATAGCACCACCTATGTCTTCTCTCTCTTCCCACTTTTTGGTCACAGACTATAGAAACACAGCACCGCCTATGTCTTCTCTCTCTTTTCTCTTATTGTACAGCAGGTGGAAGCATAACACCACCTATGTCTTCTCTCTCTTCTTCCACAGTCGACAGAAGCACAACACCGCCTGTGTCTTCTCTCTCTTCTCCATTCTGTCACAGACGGCAGAAACACATTATCACCTGTGTTTACTCCTTCCCCTTCTGTCACAGACGGCAGAAGCCCATTACCATCTAAGTCTTCTCTCTTCATGTCTCATCGCCGTCTACACCTTTCTTCCTCTTCCTTCTCTTTCTTACTTCTTCTCCTTGCTTTTCCCCTCTCTTCTTCCTCTTCCTCTTTCTTTCCCCTCTATCCTATTTTATGCTCTTCTTTCTCTTTTTATTCTCTTTTCTTTCTTCTACTCTTTTGTTTGATCAAGAGGGGTTGAGACTAGCATTTCATGGTAATTCTGTCGTATAACAGTAGTGTCGTTGTGTCAGTCAGAGTTAATGTGCTCGCTTTATTATCACTACAGACAAGCTATCGTGTCAAGCTAGTTAGTATTGATACTATCGTCTAGTAATAATTCTGTTGAGCCGATCTGAGTTACCGAGCCCATTTTACTACCACGCCAGGTCAATTACCTGCTAGTTTAGTCACTCTCACCTCTTGATCAAATTCTTCTCATCCCAATCTTAATTTTCTCATTCTTCTTTTCTTCTTTTTGAATGTGCACGCCTGTGTACGTTCCCTCAAAGGCAAGGTGGGGTCTCTTGACCCACTTATCTTATAACATTTGCCATGTGTGTGTGATTGCAGAAACATGATAATACATGTCAAGGGAGGCAATTTCAAACCAGTTCTACGACTGGGGGGCTTTCTTCTTCGTGATCTAAGAAGGCGTCCACGTGAGCCAGCCCGAGTAAGTCCCGAACCCACCTTAAATTCCTCTCTCATCGGTTGGGACACCTGCCCTTGTTCTTGTTCTCTCATCGGTTGGGACACCTGCCCTTATTCATGAGAGAAAGATCTCAAGTCCCGGGTTCCCCTGAAACCCGAGATGTGTGCTACTCGATCATCTAGATCTGGAGGGCGAGATCGAGGCACCTAACCAGGCTAGTTTGACGCGGCAGTTAGATGGGTACAGTAACTGAACCGGCATGATGGCTAGATTGCTCGATGACAAGACTGGCACGGTGGCTGTTTGGCGCAATGACTGGTCTGACGCTGTAGCTAGATGGGCACGGTAATTAGACTGACGCGATGGCTAGACTACTTGGCCACAAGACTGGCATGACAGCACAAGGCTCAGCCTAACATCTGATCAAGCAAGCAAAGGAGAGAGAGAGGAGAAAAAAAAAAGAGGTCATGCTTGGCAGTATGCACTGTCGTGCAAGACAGAGAGGAAAGAGACAGAAAAAAGTGTCATGCTTGCTAGTGTGTGCTGCCGTTGAGGACATGAAGGGGGAGAGAAGTGAGGTAAGAGAGAGAAGGGTCACGCTCGGTAGTGCTCACTGTCATGCGAGACAGAGAGAAGAGAGTGAAGGTCAAGCTCGACAGTGCTCACTGTCGTTCGAGATAGAGAGAAGAGAGAAGAGAAAGATGGTCGCGCTCGACAGTGCGTACTGCCGTGCGAAATAGAAGAAAGAGAGTAGAGGGAAGAGAGAGAAGGTCACGCTTGGAGGTGTGCACTGTCGTGTAGAATAGAAGAATGAGAGGAGAGGGAAGAGAGATGAGGTTGCACTCGGTAGTATGCACTGCCGTGCAGAACAAAAGAAAGAAAGAAGAGAGAGAAGGTCATGCTCGGTAGTGAGCATTATCGTATAGAACAGAAGAAAGAGAAGAGAGAGAAGTTTACGCTCAACAGTGTGCACTACCGTGTGGAATAGAAGAAAGAGAAGAGAGAAGGCCACGCTTGACAGTGTGCACTGCTGTGCGGGATAAAAGATAGAGAGAAAGGAAGGAAGAAGAGAGAGAGAAAGGAAGGAAGAAGAGAGAGAAAGGAAAGAAGAAGGAGAGAAAGAAAAGAAGGAGAGAAAGGAAAGAAGAAGAGGGAGAAAGAACTGAGGAGATAGAAATTTACTTATAAAGCCTAAGGGTACCATGTTTGAAGACATTTTTCAGCACCATGGGTCCCCGATGCTGAATAAAAGAGAGAAGTCGATCAATAAAGTCTGACAAACAGAGGAAATTTTGACAGTCTCGGCATGGCCCCAGAACTGGTCAAAATCTTCTTAAGAACTTCAAATGGCCACTTGCCAAGTTTTGTCACAATCAGACGTGTCTAAGGCAGTGCATACAAAGAAACAATTTTGGCCTCTAGCATTTTGAAACGGACCCCTATAACTGGAACCCTAGTCTCGAAGCATCAAATGGCTGTGGGACTACCACCATTGGATCCAGCACAGTTGAAAATCCCAAGGGGTCAAATTTCAGCCCAAACGGACACACGAAGAAGAAGTTATGGGTAAAACGTCAAAACCAGAGGAGCAGCGCACTATTCCCGTGCGGCCACCCTGCAAGTAATCTCCATTATGGATAGTCACAATTAGTAACTTTCGGGCTCCATATCTCATTCGTCCTGAGTCAGATCGTGCTCAAATTTTGTTAACTTTTTCTTCTCGTCAAGACGAGCATTTCGATATGTAGCATGCCCCGTGATGACGCTCGAGCAGGAAGAAAAGCTAGAGAGAAATTGTTGATCCATGAAGAAAGTTGAAAGAAAATCAGCAGTGACACGCCTCGCTTGAGTGGCTCAATCACAGCGCTCAGGTATTGGATTGACATGAGACTAGTTTCATCACGTGCATAAGGTTCAAGGCTATCTCTGATCCAAACCCCGTACATGATGAACGGTTGGATTTTACACATGAAGCCAATAAAGTGACTATAAATTCTGGCACTGGAATTCCAGATTCTAACCAAAAGTCCAAAGTTGTGAAATCTTCATCCGAGAACGAAATCGAGCTGCATTTGTTGCCACGCGGTCGTGACGGCATGCTCAGGGTGATCTAGTGATGAAATCATGGAAAAACATCAAGAAATGAGCACACTATCGATCCGAAGTTTTCAAGATTCATCCAAATTTCAAGTCACATGATCGTGGCTTAAAAACACGATCCGAAGCTCGAAGTTGGTATCAAATCGATCGCCATACCGAGCTCTACAAGAAAACAGTCATCTTTCAGACAAACAGGTACTTGAGCAACCTCAGTCTTCTATGGAAGATCACACACGTTCTAGGGTAACAATATGGACTGTTTTGAAATTTTTACAATTGTTAGGCAGGGGCAAATAAGTCATTTTGTACCCTATTTCTTATTTTTTGTAATTTTAATAAACATTAATTATCATCAATTAGGGTTAGTTTTGGGTGATTCACCCATGTTTTACCCCTAGTGTGCAAATAGATGCTACCACTCATTGAGAAGAGGCTGAAAAAATTGTTGTAAAGGGCCTCCCTTTCATTCACTACATTGAGTAATAAAATTTGAGATTCTTCCTTGAATTCGTGAGTGCATCTTGAAAAGAGAGAGAGGAGAGAGAAAGTTTACAGCAGTACCCCTCCTACCTTCAAGGTATTTTCTCTCTCTTCCCTTCTTCTTTATCTGGTTTTTTTTTCCCCTCTTCTCTCTCTTCTTCTCTTTCTTCTTTGTCTTCTCTACTGAGTCTTTCTCAGAGGCCATGCACGATAGTGGCAGTGTCGTGCATGCCTCTTTCTTTCTTCCTCCTCTTGTGACTTCACAGGTTACGCATGGCGATGGCAGCATCATGCGCAAGCTGCTCTCTCTCTCTTCGTTTGATTCTTTTCTTCAACATGGTTCACGCACGACGATGTGTATCACCGACCACAGACTATCTTTCTTCCTCTTATGGGTCGCAGACGGCCATGCTTATCACCGTCGGGTAGGGCCTTACCCTTGCCTCGCATCCATCATAAACGGTGATGCCCATAGCCGCCTGCGAAGGGTCGCGACGATGCATAACGTCATCCATAGGCTTCTCTTGCGCCCTGCCCTTATCGTAGACGGCGATGCCTATTGCCGCCCGTGAAGGTTCGCAGCGATGCGTAACATCGTCCGCAGGCTTCTCTTGAACCCTGCGCCTATTGCAGACAACGATGCCAATCACCACGCACGAAGGGTCGCGACGATGCATAACGCCATTCGCAGGCTTCCCTTGTGCCCTTTTCCTATCACAGACGGCGATGCCTATAGCTGCCCACGAAGGGTCACTGCGATGCGTAATGCCATCCACAGGCTTCTTTCGTGCACTCTGTACCGAACACTGTTGGGACCTTCCTCCTTTACTGTCTTGCGTCTTCTCTTCGCTCTCTTCTCTTCTTGCTTGACTAAAGGATAGACTCAGCCTAGTACTGTTATAGCGGTCTGGCTGTCGAGCAGTATTGTGGTCGTGCTGGTCTAGAGTGTCATGTCCATCTTACTACCACACCATATTAGAACGGTCATATTGGCCTTGGTTTCGAGTAGGAATATCGTTGGGCCGAACTGAGTTACCTTGCTCGTCTTGCTACCACTTCAAGTCAGTCACTGTACTTGTCCAGCTATCATGCTAGTCTCGTCCCCTTGTCCAGTCCTCTTCTCTATTCTCTTCTTATTCATCACCTTAATTTCTCAGCTTCTCTGCCATATGAATGTGCATCGTTCTAAGACAAGGGTGGGTCCTTCGGCCCACTTGTCTTGCAAATTAACCATGTTAGTGCTATGCAGTAAACAAGGAGATTGCAGGTCAAGGGAGGTGAGTCAGAACCAGTTGAAGCAATTGGGGAGGGTGCTCGCACGAGTCATCTCAATTACATCATGGACCCAGGTGAAGTTGGTCCCCACCTCACGTTTTAAATTCCTCTCACACCAGTTAGGCCCCTTTCCTCGTTCTGTAAACAAGGTTCTTGAGATAGTGGTCTAAGGTCCTGGGTCTTCTGAACCCGAGACATGGGTCACCAATCATATAGATCCGGGGAGGCAAGATCGAGGCATCCGACCAGTTTGGCAACTCCACTAGGGACTTGCTACCCCTTTGTCAGTTCGCTCTTGCTTGATCAGCATCACCTTTTATTTTCTGCACTGCATTCCATGGAATCTGGGTTATTCAACCCATTCATACGAGTTGGGGATTTTCTCATCCTCACACTCGTGACCATCCTAGAGAAGTGAGCTTCTCAAGTCTCATTCCCTACACTCCTTTTGAGTCAAAATTCACAGTCCGGCTCCTAGGTTCTTTCCTTGATTGGTGTGAAAAGGGACCTAAAGGTACCTAACTCCCCACTTTTTAGTCTTGGTGGACCCTCCACCAAGGCCCTTCGCATTTGTAGCACGTTTACTACCACCCACAGCATGCACCCTGCTACAGGCAAGTCCCTTGCCAGTCACATTGCTAAGGTACCTCGAAAGGCTGCCCTATCCGCTTTTGCGAAAGGCAAGCAGGTTGCCATCACTCCTGAAGGTCACCACAAGGCCACCCCCCATACTCCTTCACCGCCCCGAACTTCTATCCTTAGAGGCTTGACACACTGAGGATGAGATATTGGGATCTCCACCTCTTGCACACACTTAAAGGCTCGTGGTCCGTCCACTCGAGCCACACTTTGGGGAAACTTTCATGCTACCTTAAGCTCGTGTCCGAGGAGAGGCCTTCTAAGGCCAAACCCTACACGCGCCATGCATCTACATCCAACAGCTCAGGGCAGCGCCAGTTCTCCGCCAACTCGAGCACATAGGGGTCGACCACTTCGTCCTACCTCTCAACACACACGGCTTCACCCTGTGAGAGATAAGGTCCTACCCTGTCCCTCACAGACACGAGCTTGTAGGTCTTAGCCTCTTAAGGTTGAACCAGCTGACCGAGCCCAGGCTGACCCCCAAGTCACCAGAAGGGCTGCTTCGAAAAGTGCACATCCACCAGCTTTACAGGTTCCTCCCCAATCTCGACTCAGGTGCAGTCGCGAGCTAGTTCGTTCATCCACCACCCTTCGTTTTCTAGGAAAACACCTCGAGACCTGGTACTCAAAGGTTTTCCCTAAGAGTACCATCTTGAGTTAGCCACCTCAGGTCAGCCATGCACCCAGACCTCACAAGGGAATTTGGGGCAAAGGCTTGATGGCAGATAGAAGCCTACTGAATATAAGGTAGCAACCCAAATTGCCCTCGATCCTTGGACCTCACTCTCTACTCCAGCTGATGGACACAGGCCTCACAAGCTCAAGAAAGATGGGGCAGTCCGAATCTCAGGCTCAATTATGAGACAAATTCTATTGCAGCCTCAAGATCAAGCAGAAGAGAGGCCTACAGTTCCTGACTAAAGAAGCCCCTAAGGCAGTTGAGGTTGCCATTCTGGATGACCTCCTGCCTCACAATCCCTTCTCCCCTCTCCGGATTCCAAAACCTGAGCAAGTTGTCCAAGAATGCTTGGTGGTTGCCATCATAAGAAAAGATCGAGCTGCCAAGAGGTCACGGTCCCAAGACTGTCAAGAACCAATCCTCACACGGTCGTTGTACAAGACTCGAGTCCAGTCGAGGCATACTGAGCCCTTATAGACTAACTTGCCATGTATGACTCGCTAACCCCAACAGTCCACTACTCCACCTAGCTCTAACCCTTCAGAAGAAATGAACAGCGTCATGGTGATCAACGAGTCGAGTGATGCCCAAGAAGAGCAGATGAACATGTTCGAGGTGATGATACAGTCCATTCTAGAAAAGATGGATCACTTGGAGGCCTCCAGCCCTCTGCTTCTCCTCCTCACCATGAGGCCAACTGCCAGCCTGGAGAGGACACAACTCCCAAGCAAACTCCCCCACGGGCCTCTAATGACAATTCTACTCCCCATATGGTTTTACAAGCTGATGTAGATGCCATGCTGACCCACGGTCTCAAGAGTAAGATCCTGGGCATGTAAGGGGCACCGCTTTACCAAAAGTCGTACCCCTCGTATATCGACCTGGTGTCACTTCCCCCAAACTATCAAAAAGGAAAGCTTCCCTTGTTCAATGGTACTACGTCCCTGCACCAGCATACCGCTCACTTCCAAGCAGCTTGTTGAGAGACGGCAACTGACGGGCGACTCCTCCTCTGTCAGTTCGTCGAGACCCTCGAAGGGCCAGCCTTCCAGTGGTATGCTCGACTATCTCCAAGCTCGGTGCACACAATGCAGGAAATGGAGCAATTGTTTTCCCAACGCTTCTATGAAGTTTAGAGAAATATGGAAACCATCGAGCTCCTCACTCTGACCCAAGAGCCTGGTGAGCCATTTGATGAGTTCATCACCTGATGAATAGAGTTGGCAACTTATCATGTCACTCCCATGACTGAAAGGGAAGTAATTCAGACCTACATACAAAATATGCTGCCCGAGATTGGCCTGCATGTTGAGGCCTCCAATCCACCCTCCATGTTAGAGCTCATCTCTAAAGCGGTTCGTATAGAAGGTCTGTCTACGCACCATGGTGGATCTCACCAACAGGCCTCTAGCTGGGGAAACGGTCGGGGCAATGGCAATTCTCGCTCTAATAATCGGAGTAGCCAGCAAAAAGGGGTGATTAGTGCAGCTGTCACAGTGGCTGACACCAAGAAAGCCACCCCTCAATCCTTGGACCTCTCAAAAGGGGTAGTCACAGCCAAGGCATAGACAGCACAACAGTCCTATAACAAGGTCCCACCCCTAAAAATATAAATCGAAGTGACCACTGGATCTAGCACTAGAACAAGGTGTACCCCTTAGAGAAGGAGAGGGTTCCTACGCTGCTTCGGTTATTACTAGAGCAAAACATGATCTAGCTGCTTGAGGCCAAATCCCCAAAGCAGGTTGGACAGGAGACACATGAGAGATACGACACATATCACCGGAGAGCTACACCACTCAAGAATTCTATACGCTCAAAGACATTATCCAAGCCCTTATTAACAAGGGTCTGATAAAGCTCGAGGAGCTAAAGAAAACATTCAGGCCAACTGAGGCTTCCCACATAGTGACAATCCAGGAGGATGACGAGGCACCCACTGTCCTCCATGCACTATTCCCCCTAATGCTCGAAGAAGGTCTCACCACTCAAAGTCGACAAGGAAGCCCACATTCTTGCCTCCAAGAACTAGGAACCTCTAATGTCCTTATCATCTGATACGAGGCCATGACCTGAGCGAATGCATTGGCTTCCACGAGCTCTTGGCAAAGAGGACGCAGCAGCACCAAGAAGTTCATGCTAACCTACAAGGACACTCTCAAGTCCCTCTAGGGAAGTGCTGAGCTAGATCCTCTGCAGGCCCTCGTTGAGGCGATGCTCTAATAGGGTCTTGTCACGCCCAAGCCCGCCAGGCAACCTAGGCATCTTCCTCAGGGTATGGAAAATCTCTAGTGCCCATATCACTAGGTGTGGGGCCATGAGCTGAAGGAATGCTCTGGGTTCGAAGCTATAGTCACGTAGAAAGTACAGAAGAGCCACATTGTTTACACTATTCTCCTAGAACACTTCCAAGCTGTCACTCCCATTCAAGAGGAAATCCCACTACAAGTCCCTTACGAGCCTACACTAGACCCTTCAGAGCCCTCGACTTCTCAGCCTCGGGAAGTCTACCATGAATGAAGTAGGCTCAAATCCCTGAAGCGTGGGGCAGTCCACCAAACTGGGGCTACTCATTAGCTTGATAGGACAGACCAAACACCTCCTAAGGGATCCAAAAGGAGATAAGCATCCAGGTTAACTCGTCGAAGGAATCATATTCCTTAGACACCAGTCAAGGAAGAATTTCTCAAGCCCCTTCCCCCACTATCGACCTTATATGATATCATCCCAGACGCAACTCGCCTTATCCCTTCGTCCAATCAGATGGACATCCCTGAGTCATCAACTTCTCGGGACTCATCCAACACAAGTGACAATGTTAAAAGCACCCTCCAACGGTCAGAGCCGAGGCAAGACCTACCTACACATGTCTAATTTCGGCAATGACATAAAAAGTAGCTCAAAACACTCTAACTCCATTTCTTCTTCTTCTCCTCCTCCTTCTTCTATCTCTTTCACAGGTGCAACTCAACAGTGCCCAGGCTTCGACGCTCCAAACAGAGAGCTTGAAGGAACCAACATCAGCAGGTCGCATCAGAAGCGCCAAAGAAAGATGTTGGCCCAGGCGGCTAGATTCTTAACCGTCGTCGATGCCTTGACAACTCAAGCCAAGTTCGAGCCATCTTCGAACTCCTATTCCCAAGATGCTTATCACATGGTTCAAGTTCATGAAGCACCACTCATCTCGGGGCAAATATTGAGTGACCTCAGTCATGATGCCATGGACTTCACGTTCGATGTTGACCCTTTCATTCCCTGGTCTAGTCAGGGACCGAAAATCCTCTCCCACATTGGGACCCTCCTAGAAGCAAAAATGTCAGGATCGTGGGTCTCTACACTCGAGATTGACAAGAAGCATCCTGAATCCCCAGACGAAGAGTTGCAAGAAGCTTCAGAAGAGTGGGAAGAAGGTGGTCAGGCCAGAGCTGACGAGCTTGAAGTGATAAACTTAGGGGATGAGGCCAACCTAAAGCCAACTTTCATCTCGGTAAAAATGTCCCCAGAAGAGAAAGAAAGTTATATTTCCCTCCTCCGAGAAAACCAGGACGTCCTTGCCTGACATTATCATGAGATGCTCAGTTTAGTCCCTTAAATCATTGTTTATCATCTTGGCATTGATCCATTCATCAAACCCATAAAGCAAAAATCAAGAAGGTTTAGGCTCGACCTCGAGATGCAGATTGATGCTGAGGTGAACAAGCTCAGGCAAGCTGGATTCATACATGAAGTCAAATACTCAAGATGGATGGCAAATGTTGTCCTAGTTAAGAAGAAAAATTGCCAAATCAGGGTCTGTATTGACTTTCACCACTTGAACACTGCTTACCCCAAGGACGACTTCCCCCTGTCGTTCATCGAGATGCTTGTTGATTCCACAGCTCATTGTCAGATTTTCTCCTTCATGGATGGATATTCTGGTTATATTCAGATCAAGATGGCACCAAGGGATGAAGAGGCCACTGCATTCTTGACTCCAAAAGATGTCTTTTGCTACACTGTGATGCCTTTCGAGTTAAAGAATGCTAGTACCACATAACGAGCCATGAAGACCATCTTCAAGGACATGATGCACAAGGAGGTCGAGTGCTATGTGGATGACTTGGTGGTGAAGTTTGAAACAAAGGACACTCACATGAAGGATCTTAAAAAGGTATTTGAGTGGCTGTGACATCACCAACTGAAGATGAAGCCCTTGAAATGCGCCTTCGGTGTACGCTCAGGAAATTTCTTAGGGTTCATCGTGAGGTATCGTGGGCTGGAGATTGAGCCAGTCAAAATTAAGGCGGTCCACGACATGCCACCGCCTACAACCTTGTGTAAGATTTGGTCTCTCCAAGGGCAGCTGGCCTACATTCGAAGGTTTATCTCAAGCCTCTCAAGATGATGCTGTCCCTTTTCACACCTCCTTCTCAATCGCAGAGGCATTTTCTCATAATGAGGCTAAATATCAAGCCCTCATAATTAGATTGGAGATCTCCAAGGAGCTAGACCTGGAGCAGCTAAACATCTTCGGTGACTCTGAGCTAGTCATCCAACAACTTAAGGGGATTTATGACGTAACGAGGGATACTCTCAAGCCTTATCATGACACTGCCAAATCTTTTATGGCCCAGTTCGACGATTTTTCCCTAAGTCATATCCTTAGAAAGCTAAACTCACAGGCCTATGCGCTCTCAAAGCTCGGGGCCATTCAACAGTCCTCAATAGGGCCCACACTTGTCTGGGTAACAGCATGCAGACATGTTGACTTGAGAACCAAAGTTGATGCAGATGACGAGAGATGTCTTCCCTGAATTCCCGCTTTATCTATTTGGAGCACTCCTTGCAACCAAGGATGTCATTAAGGCTGAATAGGAAATTTCCCGAGGTGAAGAATCCAAGGCTGAGAAGCAAGAGTCAAAATTCTTCGACCCGATATATGTAGAGGTCGAACAAGTGGAAGACTGGAGGGAGCCTATCATGAACTTCATAAAGCATGGAAGGTAGCCTGAGGATCGGGCAGACTGCAACGGGATACGGCGGATGTCTACCAAGTACACCTTGCTTGATGAAGATGTTCTCTTTCTTCGTTTGACGAAATTCTCCTCAAATGTGTCGATGCACGAGAAGCAAATAAAATAACTGGAAGAAGTGCACTCGGGTATCTGTGGGCTGCATCAATCCGGCCCTAAGCTTTACGAGCGCATACACAGACTCTGCTATTATTGGCCTTCAATGGTGACTGATGCCCAAAATATGCTAAAATATGCCAGGTGTGCCAAATGCACTCAAACCTCATTCATCATCCCCCAGAGCCTCTCCATCCTACAGTGGCATCAAGGCCCTTTTCCCAATGGGGTATGGACATTGTAGGACCCATCGACTCTCCTTCTACCTTGTGTCATGCCTTCATCCTAGCAGCGACAGATTACTTTTCCAAGTGGTCTGAAGCAGTCCCTCTCAAACAGGTTCTAGGGACCACTGTGGCTAACTTCATGCGTCACCACATCATATACCGGTTTAGGGTTCCAGATTGAATAATCTCTGATAATGGTCCTCAGTTCAGAAGCCATCACATTGATCACCTAGTTAACCAGTTATGTTTTGAGTGGAAGTACTTGACCATCTACCACCCTCGAGCCAATGGTTTAGCAGAGGTGTTCAATAAAACACTATGCGGGGTTCTTCGGAAGTCAGTTTCAAAGTCGAAGCATGAGAGGCTGCCTGAGGCTCTGTGGGCCTATTGCACCACCACTCGAAATGCTACAAACACTACGTCCTATTCCTTGGTTTATGGAGTTGAGGCAGTTTTATCCCTGAAAGTTCAAATACCTTCACTTCGTTTCGCTATACATTAGGGATTGACTAAAGAAGAGAGGGTCAAGCTCTGTTATCAGGAGTTGGATGCTCTTCATGAAAAGAGGCTAGAGACTCAGCAAAACCTTGAACTCAATCAGGGGTGATGAAGAGAGCCTTTGATAAGTCTGTCAAGGTTCGCTCGTTTGTTTCTGGGGATTTGTCTTAGCAGTCAAGAGACCGATTGTCATGCATGGACGCCGTAAAGGAAAGTTTGAACCCAAGTGGGAAGGTTCCTTCACAGTAAAAAAGGTCACACCAAATGGGGCTTATATACTGGAAAACTCTGATGGAGAGGAGGCAATGCCCCTGTCAACGGGCGATACTTAAAGAAGTACTATCCCTGATGTGCTCTTAAAATGTAGTGCATGCAGTAAAAAAGAAAATAGAAAAGAAAAATAGCAACCCACTTCAAAATAAATTCATTTCTTTTATTGCAAAAGCCCAATATCAGGGAGGTTATAGATATAGTATCAACAATTCAGGAGAAAAGAGGTTCTTCGGGCTAAAGTATTGCTCTCGCTTCAGAGGAGGGTCAACCATTTCTGAATCAGCTTCAATTCATTTGACGAGGCATGGCTGGAGAGGGAAGAAGTACCCTGATAGAGTCTACTTCCGTGGTAAGGAACTGGCCTATGATGGACGCCTTTCCTCAAAACAACATGGACTTCACTGTTGTGCTAGAGGAATTGACTTTCAACAGACCATAATGGCCAGGCCTTCTCATTTTCCATCACTCTTGACCCCCACAAGGCACCACCGTCCATGGTCATCTTCATGTGCAGCTCAACACCACGGGTGACCATCGTCGTGGGCGGTCCAACCCTGCGAGTGACCATTACCACGAGCGGCATACTGCCGAATGTGGCTATCACCATGATCAGCTTAGCACGGTGTGAAGGCAGTGCTGCATGCGACTTAATGCCACACATGCTTTTGTGAGGCCCTAGTTCCTATCGTTCCCAATTCCCAGGGGGCATTAACCCTCTTGCCTCTTCGGTTTCCCCAAGCGTCCCCTCTCAGTGATGTTCAACCTTCTCACGACCATTCGCCTCCTTTGCATTCGGGTTTCACTGGAAACTCTTCTCTATCTGCCGAGAACCCCCGTCTGAGCCAATTTTTTCCCCTTTACCGGCAACCGATCCTACCGGGAAACCACCAGAAACTCTCTTGAAATCTCCCTGTGACCCCTCGATCTCCCTTCTTCTCACCTTTCCAATTCCCTAAGAACTCGTCGGAAGGTCACTATGTTTCTAGTGAGCCCACTACTGTGCCTTCTTCTTCCCTGCCAGTGACTGTAAAACTATCAAAAGTCCACCAAAGAGTCCCTGTGCACACCGGAAATTGTCGCAACCTGATGGAACCACGGTTTCTCTCTCAGAAGCTTCAATGGATATTTTTCTTCATCAGAAAAGTCTAGGTAGATCCCTGCAAAGCCACTGTTACCCTCTCCAAAAGCTGTGCCTTCTTCTTCCCTGCCAAAGATCGCAAAACTGCTGAAATCCACAAAAGAGTCCATGTGCACATCCGAAATTGTCACAACCTGATGGCACTACTATTTCTCTCACAAAAGCTTCAATGCCTACCGTTCTTCATCGAAAAAGTCTAGGTAGATCCCCGCAAAACCATTGTTACCTGCTCCAAAAGCTGTGGCACTTTCAGAAAATATTCGCAAGTACTCTGCGAATACCCTCAAACTCACTGAAGTGTTGCTGGTGAAGTCTCTATGCACTATAATTCTCACCAGAAGCTCTTGCCGAACTTTCTCTCTCTCTCTCTAAAACTTTCTTCACTATTTTACCAAAGGCAAAACAGTAAAATGGGGTTTTACACCTTTTTATAGGTGAATATTACACAAAGTACCCTTCAAAAGCTCGAAATTACACTCCAGTCCTCGTCTCCAAACAACGATAATTCCAGACCGGAGCGAGTCAAGCAAGAGGCCCGAATGCGAGTCGCTACTGCCTATGCTTCATGAACCTACTGTCGTCTATGCCTTAACATCGTGCTTTATTAACACTGCATGATTTACTAAAAAAGCAATTGTTGTGCACTTCACAGGAAGCTATCGCCTGTTTGAACCCAATTTCAGCACCTTGGTCGGTCTATAAGCCTGAGAAAACAGTGTAATTCTTCACAGTCTCAAAATAGCCCGAGAACAAGTCAAGATCTTTGTAAGCACTTTAAAAGGCCACCTGCCAAGTTTTGTCGTATTTCGACATGTCTAAGGCAGTGAACACAAAAAAACAATTGCAAAAAAATTGGCCTCTAGCACCCTGAAACAGACCCTGTAATTGGAACTATATTTTTGATGCATCAAATTGTTGTGGTACCATTGCCATTGGATCTGGCATGGTCGAAAACCCAGTGGGTCAAGTCTCAGCTTAATTGGACACTCCAAGACAATGTTATGAGCAAAACATTGAAACAGGAGGAGCCGCACACTATTCCCGTGTGGCCACCCTGCATCAAAACACCATTAAAGGTGACTATTTTCAAAGTTACGGGCAGTGACTCTCAGGGCCCATATCTCACCCATCCCGAGTCAGATAACGCTCAAATTTTGTGAGCGTGTTCGTCTTGTCAAGACAAGCGTTTCGATATGTGCTACACCCCTTAACGACACCCAAGCAGGGAGAAAAGCTAAAGCAGTTGCTGATTCGTGAAGAAGTTGCAGAAAATTTAGCAGCGACACGCCTCACTCGAGCGACCAAATCACGACACTCGCGTGTTGGATCGACTCGAAACCAATTCCATCGTGTGCGTAAGGTTCAGGGCTTTCACTGGTCCAAGCCCCATACATCATGAACGGTTGAATTTTACACATGAAAGCGATGAAGTGACTGTAAATTGCGGCCGCCGGATTTTAAATTCCGGCCAAAACCCAAAAGTTGTGAAATCTTTGCTCGGGCTCTAAATCACATCCCGTTTGTAGCCACTTAATCATGATGGCATGTTCAGTGCACTACAGTGAAGAAATCGAAGAAAAACATTGAGAAACGAGCAAACTATCGATCCGAAGTTTAAAAGATTCATGCAAATTTCAAGTCTCATGATCGTGGATTCATGGCTCGATATTGGTATCAAATTGATCGCCATGATGAGCCCTACAAAAAAACAATTATATTTCGATCAAACGGGCAACAAAGCAACCTTGGATCAGTCATGAAAGATCACACAAGTTCTATGGCAGCAGTAGGGACTGTTCTGAAATTCCATCTATTGTTTGGCAGGGGCAAAACAGTCCTTTTACACCTTATTTTCTTAATTTTTTTTAAGTCAAAATAATTGTAATTATCATCAATTATGCTATTTTTTGAGTATCCACCCATATTTGAGCCCAATTCTATATAAACATGCAAAACTTAAGTGTAAAGGTCCATTGGTTCATTATTCAATCATTCAATAAAGATTTCAATTCTTTCTTAAGTACTTGAGTGCATCTTGGAGAGAAAGCGAGGAGAGAGAAGAAAAGGGTCGGTACCCCTCGATAAGGTAATTTTTTCTCTCCTCCTCTTTTCTCTCTCATCTTTATCTCTTTTTCTTCCTCCACTTTTCTCTCTCATCTCTATGTCACGACCCCACTCCCGACCACCGTACCTTACGCGTTGACGGGCGATCAAGCATGGGTTCGTGATTCGATGTAACATTTTTCACTCAGGTATGGGTGGACTCAACGCCTTTATATTCAGAAATCGAGCAAACCATGGAAGAGAGATAAAGCGACAAGCTTAACTAGTAGAAGAGTAAAGAAAAACTTCACACACCAAAATTCATAATATAAAAATCTTCAAACATATTACATTCAGTTCGGGGCATTTAGGCCCAATACTACACACATCCATCAAGAACAAAACAAAACCTGGGCCAAACAGCCCAGACATAAACAAGGTCTAAGCACCTTCTTCAAGAACACTAGCTTCATCTTCCAACCGCCAAACACGAACTTCCAGCCCTGTACCCGCTGCTATCAATATACAAAGAATGGAGAAATGATGGGATGAGTTATACAGTTCAGTAAGCCGGTCTAGTGTTATACATTTGTGGTGGCACTATCCATATGTGACAATAGTACAGTTTATAAACATAAATTATTAATTTAGCATAAATGAATATCAAATCAAGACATCGAATATGAAAATTTCATTTAAATGGCAGTCATCACTAAATCAGTGCGATTAGAGCCTTCAATTAATGAAATCATAAATCATTCCATCATTATAATGCTAAACATTCCTTATAGAGAAATTCAATCATTACCCCCTGAATCACCTTCTCCTACAGTAGAGGCCCTATCCATCAGGCTAAGCCAATCCCATTGCTTAAGACCTCTACCATCACGTAATAGGGAGGGTAATGACAAGTGGGGTGTCCACTTCGTAATACCCTCAACACACTCACACAATCCCCAGAGCGCATTGGGGTTTCGATGGACCCTTACCTTGCAAGGAATCCATCACATATCATTTCATAAATCTAGGGTGCGACCCATTATCCTCTCCCTGAACCTATTCCTATCCTTATGCAAGTTAAGGGATATGTCAGCATCTCTTTCCTTACTACCGATGAGTGTCCCATTGCGTAGCAGGTAATATAATAGCAGCATCCACTACCGATAAGTGTCCCACCGCGTAGTGGCCAATATTCTCATCAATGTCTTGGTGAACCTAGCTCTGGCTACCGATGGGCTCGAGTCCCACCGAGTAGTGGCCAATGTTCCCATCAATAAGTCCAATATCCGCTACCAAAGGGCTCGTGTCCCAATGCGTAGTGGTCAACACTCTCATCAATATAACAACACAGTATCCATGTTCCACCGCGTAGTGGCCAATATTAATATAAACAGTGGTCATTCGTCACATCATCATAACAATATCCACTACTGGTGAGTGTCCCAACACGTACTGGTCAGTAACAATATAAGCAGTGGCCATTCATTGCCTCATAACAAATGAATCATATTTCATCATAATGTTAACCCATTCGTTCTTCACATTTTCCTTTATATCATCTAATCCATTTCTAAATTTTTACATCACTCATGGATGCATAAAGCTAAACCCACTTATCTTGACTTCTCACGGTATTACAAATCCTCACTCATGGCCTTCACGGGCTTTCCTTGGCTACACCAGTGGGATGTTTTGAAAGGGGCAACAGTGAACTTCAGGAAGAGGGAAAATTTGAGAAAAAATGAGAGAGAGCCATGTTGCCCAAGGCCTAAAAGGAGAGGGTGGTCTATTGCCAAAGGCTTAAAAGGAGAAGGTGGTCTATTGCCTAAGGCTTAATAGGAGAGGGCGGTTGAAAAACACTGTGGCTGATGCAATCACTCACTGCTCTAACACTTACGGGGTAGCTCTGACATGTACAGAGGTTGTACGTTTGACTAAGGCACTCTCGGCGCTGCACTATCAAACATCCAACTGACGCTGCTCCAACCGGCGCCCTACTCTCCTCTCTTCCAACCGGCACTGCTCCAACCGGCACTGCTCCAACCGGCGCTGCTCCAACTGGCGTGCTACTCTCTTCACTCCCAACCGGTGCTGCTCCAACCGGTGTTGCTGTAACTGGCGCGCTACTCTCTTCTCTTTTAACTGGTGCTGCTCCAACCGGCGTTGCTCCAACTAGCATGTTACTCTCTTCACTCCCTACCAACGCTGCTCCAGCCGGCGCTGCTTCAACTAGCGTGCTACTCTCTCCTCTTCCAACAGGTGCGCTACACTCTTCTCTTCTAACCAAAACTACTCCAACTAGCGTGCTACTCTCTTCTCTCCCAACCGGTGCTGCTCCAACCGGCACTGCTCCAACTGGTGCATTACTCTCTTCTCTTCCAACCGACGCTGCTCAAACCGTTGCTGCTCCAACTGGTGTGATACTCTCTTCTCTCCTAATTGGCGCTGCTCCAACTGACGTTGCTCCAACTGGTATGCTACTCTCTTCTCTTCCAACGGGTGGTGCTCTAACCGACGCGCTACACTCTTCTCTTCTAGCGCGACGATACCAACTTGGAAGAAAATTGTGGCCCTTACATCATCGCCTCCTTTAAAGGGATTTTGTCCTCAAAATCATATTAACATTAACTAAAAATGTGGGGATATTTCTCCCTAATCTCATCCTCCCGTTCCCATATCGATTCTTCCCTTGAATGATATTTCCATTGTATCCGGACCAGAAGGATTTCTTTGTTGCGAAACACTTGTACTCTTCTATCTAAAATCCCAATTGGTTTCTCAACATAGGTCAAATCTTCCTTGAGTGGGATCTGGTTTATACTCCAAGACATGGGACGGGTTAGGTTGATAGTTCCTTAGCAGTGATATATGGAAGACATTGTGAACACTACCTAGTTCAGGTGGCAGGGCAAGCTAGTAAGCCACGCTTCCAATTCTTTCCAAGACTTCAAAAGGTCCAATGAATTGTGGGATCAATTTCCCCTTTTTACCGAATCTCGTAACACCCTTGGTTGGGGATATCTTTAAGAAGACTCGATCCCCGACTTCAAACTCAAGGTCTCTCTAGAGATTATCAGCGTAGCTCTTTTGTTGACTTTGGGCTATCTTAAGCTGATCTATAATCAAAGCATTCTTCTCAGAAGTCATTTGAACCATTTCGGGCCCTAATAATCTTCTGTTGCCCACCCCGTCCCAACAGACGTTCGACGTACACTTTCTTCCATACAGGGCCTCATAAGATGCCATCTGAATACTGACTTGGAAGCTGTTGTTGTTGGAAAATTCTATCAGGGGTAGATGGTCTTCCCAGCTTCCCTTAAATTTAGTGACACACGCCTTAACAAGTCCTCCAAGGTTTGGATGGTTCTCTCTGACTGTCCATCTGTTTGGGGGTGAAAGGCGGTGCTAAATGTAAGCACGGTTCCCAATGCTAATTGTAGACTTGTCCAAAATCTGGAGGTGAATCTAGTGGCCCTATCTGACACAATGCTAATGGGCATTTTGTGTAATCTCACAAGTTCTCTGATGTACAACTAGGCTAGTTTATTCAGAGAATAGGTCATGCGAACCGGTAAGAAGTGAGCAGCCTTAGTTAATCGATCACCACGACCCAGATACTATCATGCCCTGCACTTGATCTCGGTAGTCCAGAAACAAAGTCCATCGTGATGTGTTTCCATTTCCATTCTGGAATGGGTAGGGGTTGTAATAGTCCTGCAGGTCTTTGATGTTCTACCTTCACTTTCTGTCATGTCAAACACTTAGCGACAAACTGTGCCACTTCTCGCTTCATGTTGTTCCATCATAAGGTCTTTTTCAAATTTTGGTACACCTTCATACTCCCTTGGTGTACCGTGTAGCACGAATGGTGTGATTCCTCTAGGACAACCCTTTTTATCTTCTCATCATTAGGAACATACACTCAGCCTCTATACCTTAACAAATCATCACTGTTCATAAAGAAATCGCCTTTTCCTTCCATTTTAATTTCTTCAAGGATTTTTGTCAGCTAAGGATCTCCTTTTTGGGTCGCTCGAATTTGTTGAAGGAGTTGGGGTTCCATTCTTAAACACGACAACATTCCTTCCCCCTTGCTATGGGGATGAGACGGGTGCCACTCCACCACGTCTTCTAATAGTTTCATTCTCGAACCATCAAATGTGCCACGAAGAGCACAACTTTTCAACTTAAAGTGTCGGCTACTACATTAGTCTTTCCTGGTTGGTAATCAATTGTACAGTCATAATCATTCAATAAGTCCATCCATCTTCTTTGCCTCATGCTTAGCTCTTTCAGGGAAAACAGGTACTTGAGACTCTTGTAGTCCGTGAACACCTTAAACTGGATCCCATAGAGGTAGTATCTCCAGATTTTAACGTGAACACTACTATCACAAGAAAGTCGTGACTAGGATAGTTCTGTTCATGCGGCTTTAGCTGTCTAGAGGCATAAGCAATAACTTTACCTCTCTGCATAAGTACACACCCGAGCCCTTTATGGGATGCATCGGTGTAAAAAGTCTTCATTTCCTTCGGGCAAAGCAAATATTGGGGCTGTGATTAGTCTCTTCTTAAATTCCTGGAAAGTCCTCTCACACTCCTCTGACCATACAAATTTTGCATCCTTCTGAGTCAGCCGAGTTAGGGGGAGCGCTATCTTTGAGAATCCTTCTACAAAAAGCCTATAGTACCCTGTCAGCCCCAAAAAGCTACGAACCTCGGTCACATTTGTTGGCCTTTCCCACTTAAGTACGGCCTCGATCTTAGAGGGGTTGACCGTGATTCCATCCTTAGTAATAATGTGCCCAAGGAAGGCCACACTGGGGAGCCAAAACTCGCTCTTGCTCAACTTAGCATACAATCTTTTCGACTTCTTTTTCACCGTCAAAGGGTACTTATTTTTCACCGTCACTTGATTCAGCTATCTATAATCAATACATAATCTCAAGGACCCATCCTTTTCCTTAAAAAAACAAGACCGGTGCACCTCAGGGCGACACACTAGGTCAGATAAATCCCTTATCCAATAATTCTTGCAACTGCTCTTTCAATTCTTTCAATATAGTGGAAGCCATTCTATATGAGTCTTTAGAAATGGGAGCAGTGTCAGGTACTACTTCTATCTCAAATTCAATTTCTCTTTCTGGAGGCAGGGATGGAACCTCCTCTAAAAATACCTTAGGGTATTCTTTTACTATAGGTATTCCTTCTAACTAGGTTTGAACATCCTCTCCACCACATATGCCAGATATCCTATGCATCTCTTAGCCAAGAGGCGAGAGGCCCAGAGGGCAGAGATAAAGTGTGGAGGAGAAGTGTCCCTAATGCCCTCAAAGTGTACTCCTGCTTCATCGGGAGGTTGAAGGGTTACAGTCTTTTCATGGCAGTTGACGGTGGCATGGTGTGTATACAACCAGTCCATGCCTAGAATAACATCCAAGTCTTGAATATCTAGGTGGATCAGGTCTATTGACAAGTCACACCCATCAATAATCTTACATTTCTTATATACTTTATTAGTTTCCATAGAGTCTTCCACAGGCTTGCATACTACTAAAGTGTAATTGAGACATGCAGGTGTAGCATTCAAGTAGCGAGAAAAATGGGGTGCAACAAATGAATGAGAGGATCCAAGTCAATTAAGACTTTAGCATTAACATCACAAATTGAGAGCATACCTCTGATCATCGAGGTGGATGCCTTAGCCTCTTGTTCAGTGAGTGCGAACACTCGTCCTTGGGTCTTCGAGCGATCCTTGGTTTTCATCATTGGGCAGTCCTTCACCCAATGGCTCGGCTGTTGCATTTCAAACAAACATTCTTCTTTCGGTAGCATTTCGCGGCAGTGTGGTTGCTTTTCCCACAATAAGTACAAATTGGGTGTCAGTCATTGTCCATATTGCCTGGAAGACTCTTTGGGATCTTGGGTTAGGTGGGTATGGCCTCCCTCTTGCGTTTCTCCTTGAAGACTGCCAGGGTTTCTTCTCAAACTTTCCCGACGGCATTGCTTTCCTCTTTCCTTCCTCCCTTAACCTGCGATCCTCGCAGTCTTTTTCCATCTTCAAAACATGGTCGACCATCGGGGTGTACGACTTTATATTGGCCGACATCACCCTACTTCTGATATTTGGTAACAAGCCCCTTTCAAATTTAGCCGCCTTTCGCACCTCGGTATTTATGATGTGGAGCGCATACCTAAAAAGCTCTGCGAATCGGGTAACGTATTGTTCCATAGTCATACTCCCATGCTGGAGTTTGATAAATTCTACTTTCTTCCTTTCGTTGATTGAATTGGGGAAGTACTTCGCGTCAAATGCTGTCAAGAAGTTTTCTCAGGTGACCTCGGTTCCTATCACGCTCCAAGCCTGCTTTACCAAGTCCCACTAGTATTCTGCTTCCCCTTGCAGCATAAAGGCCCCAAGCCTGAAGTTTTGCTCATCCGAGCAGTGTAATTCCTCTAAGATTTTTTCTATCTGTCTCTTACACCTCTCAGCCTTTTCCAGTCCTCCATGCCCCAAAAAGGTTGGGGGTGCCACATTCTCCTAAACCGCTCCATGAGGCTACTGCCATTCTGCTCTGGTGTAGGGCTAGACTGGGTTGGCATCAATTCCTTCATCATTTGGTTCATCACCCCCAGAGTCTTGTAAAACTCGTAGAGTTCCTCAGTGTTTTCATTACTAGAACTCGCGTTGTGATTATGAGCACTGAGCATCCTTTAACCTAGTCATAATAACACCCAGTCACTTACCTACCCCAAACTAATCTAAGGACTTCCTAAACTTCCTAGGCCAAGAATCCTCTTCGGCTGCTCTGATACCATATATGTCATGCCCCTCCCCCGACCACTGTACCTTACACGGTGACAAGAAATCGAATGCAGGTTCATGATTCGATGTAACGTTTGTTACTCAGGTAGGAGTGGACTCAACGCCTTTATATTTGAAAATCGAGCAAACCATGGAAGAGAACTAAAGCGACAAGATTAACTAGCAGAAGAGTAAAGAAAAACTCCGCACACCAAAATTCATAATATAAAAATCTTCTAAAATATTACATTCAGTTCGAGGAATCAATGCCCAATAGTACACATATCCACCAAAAACAAAACAAAACCAAGCCCAAACAGCCCAGACATAAACAAGGTATAAGCAACTTCTTCAAGAACATTAACTTCGTCTTCCAGCCACCAAACATGAACTTCCAGCCTTGTACCTGCCGCTATCAATCTACAAGGTGAGAATAAATGATGGGATGATCTATACAACTCAGTAAGCCGGTCTAGTGTTATACATATGTGGTGGTATTATCCATATGTTACAATAGTACAATTTATCAACATAAAGTCATAATTTAGTATAAATGCATATCAAATCAAGACATCGAATATGAACATTTCATTTAAACGACAATCATCACTAAATCAATGCAATCAGAGCTTCAATTAATGAAATCATAAATCATTCCATCATTATAACGCTAAACATTACTTATAGAGAAATTCAATCATTACCCATGCACTCCCTGAATCACCTACTCCAGTAGTAGAGGCCCTATCCATCAGGCTATGGCAATCCTATTGCTTAAGACCTCTACAATCACGTAAGAGGGAGGGTAATGACAAGTGGGGTGTCCACTTCGTAATACCCTCAACACACTTACACAATCCCCAACACGCATTGGGGTTTCGATAGACCCTTACCTTAGAAGGCATCCATCACATATCATTTCATAAATCTAGGGTGAGACCCTTTATCCTCTCCCTTAACCCATTTCTATCATTATGTAGGTTAGGGGATATACCGACATCTCTTTGCTTACTACTGTATAGCAGGCAATATTATAACAGCATCTCCTACCGGTGAGTGTCCCACCGCGTAGTGGCCAATATTCTCATCAATGTCTTGGTGAACCTAGCTCTCGCTACCGATGGGCTCGAGTCCCACTACGGAGTGGCCAATGTTCCCCTCAATAAGTCTAATATCTGCTACAAAAGGGCTCGAGTCCCAATGCGTAACACTCTCATCAATATAACAGCACCATATCCACTACCAAGTGGCCAATATTAATATAAACATTGGCCATTCGTCACATCATCATAACAGTATCCGCTATCGGTGAGTGTCCCATCGCGTAGTGGTCGATAACAACATAGGCAGTGGCCATTCATTGCCTCAAAACAAATGAATCATATTTCATCATAACATCATATCAACTACCAAAAGACATGAATTTTGCATTCATTGTTAATTCATTTCATCATTATCGCATTCGTGGCCCCTCTTTCTCACAAAGTGCAGCTTACACAACATCGTTCACATATCTTTATGGCATTCTCATGGAATTTATCATATGGCATTCACATTTATCATATATCAAGATAACTTAACGTCGCATGGTCATACAATGATGCAGTGACAAGTAACAGTGACATGCCCCTCTTAGCGAAGATGAGTCAAACATGATACCTTGATCTAATACACATTTATTTACAAAAACAATGATTTTAAGAAATTTGGGGGACATTTGATGGGTCAATAGCTCAGTACAAAGTGAGCTTAGTTACTGGAAATTTCCCTACAACAGTGCGCAGTGACGTGTCCATGCATTTCGGGTCATTACTCAAAATCTGAGGGGAGTTTCAAACATCTCAAAATATGCAACTTTAATTGCATTCATAAATGTAGGTGATTTCAAGGTTTTTGGATACCATTAGCAAGGTCAAAAGCATTGCCCAAAGAGGGCCACAATTTCTGGAAATAGCACCGACTGTGAACAGTTTCATGCCTCGACAATTAGAGCCATGTCTTTTTATCCATGCAAAATATTATCACGAAAAAAAGTAAACTAGGAGTATACACACATGTCTTTCATTTGGGGCCCGATTTGGTCCTATTTGGATGCCATTTAGTCATCGAACATATAAATGCAAAAACATTCACAATTCTGGAAATTATACTTTTAAAGAATACTTAATATTTCCTAGTGAAGCTACACTTTGGGCTTGGAACCTTATTCGTGATAAGGAGTCTCACAGTGAGCGATTTATTGAGTTTCCATAAATAAAAAATATAAAACGTGTGGTAGACATAGTCATGGCATTGAGAACCAAACTGAAACTTCAACCTCATGTTAACCCATTCGTTCTTCACATTTTCCTTTATATCATCTAATTCATTTCAACATTTTTGAAGCACTCATGGATGCATAAAGCTAAACCCACTTGCCTTGACTTCTCATGGTATCACAAATCCTCCTCACTCATGGCCTTCACGGGCTTTCCTTGGCTTCACCAGTGGGCTGTCTTGAAAGGGGTAACAGTGAACTTCAGGAGAGAGGGAAAAGATGAGAAAAAATGGGAGAGACCGGTGTTGCCCAAGGCCTAAAAGGAGAGGGTGGTTGGAAAACATTGTGGCTGACGTAATGACTCATTGCTCTGACATGTATCGAGGTTGTATGTTTAAATAAGACACTCCCGACCCTGCAATATAAAACATCCAACTGGCGCTGCTCCTACCAGCGCGCTACTCTTCTCTCTTCCAACCAGTGTTGCTCCAACTAACGCTGCTCCAACTGACGTGCTACTCTCTTCTCCCCAAACTGGAGCTGCTCCAATTGGCGCGCTACTCTCTTCTCTTACAACTGGTGTTGCTCTAACTGGCGAGCTACTTTCTTCTCTCCCAACAGGCGCTGCTCCAACTGGTGCGCTACTCTCTTCTCTTCCAACCGGCATTGCTCTAACCAGCACGCTACACTCTTCTCTTCCTATTGGAGCGGCTCCAACTGGCGTGCTACTCACTTCTCTCGCAACTAGCGCTGCTCTAACCGACGCTGCTCCAACTGCCGCGCTACTCTCTTCTCTTCCAATCGACGCTGCTCCAATTGACGTCCTACTCTCGCTGCTCCATTCGGTGCAGCTCCAACTGGCATGCTATGCTTTTCTCTTCCAACCAGTGCTGGTCCAACCAGCATGTTACACTCTTCTCTTCTCGCTAGGTGATCTTGACATGGGAGAAAATTGTGTCCCTTACACTCTATCTCTCTCTTTCTCTCTCCTCTTTTCCCTTTCATTTTTTTCCCTCTCTTTCTCACTCTTCTTTTCTCTCTCGTCTCTCCCTTTCTCTTTCATGCTTTCATCTTTATCTCTTTCTCTCTCTTCCTCCTCTGGTCTATCATGAATCTCTTTCCCTACTTTTCTTTCTTTCTCCATTCATGCATGGAGGAGCTATCATCTAGTGTTATACCTTCCTGTTCATGAGACATGAACAATAAGTCGAGCCTTGGCCCAAGTGGCGGGTCGGGCCTCTTTCAAAGTTTTCTCTCGTTCTTCTCTTTTGTCACAAACGGTGCATGCCTACTGCCGCCTATGCTTTCTTGCTCTTTCTTCTCTTCTGTCACAGATGGCACAAGCCTATCGCCGCCTTTGTTTTCTCTCCCTTCTCTCTTCTATAACAGACGGTGCAAGCCTATGGCTGCCTATGCTTTCTCTCTCTTTCTTCTCTTTGGTCACAGAGGGTGCAAGCCTATCGTTGCTTATTCTTTCTCTCTTATTCTTCTCTTCGGTCATTGATGGTGCAAGCCTATTTCCACCTGTGTTTTCTCTCTCTTTCTTCTCTTCTGTCATTGTCGGCGCAAGCTTATCACTCCATGTTTCTCTCTCTTTCTTCTATTCGGTCACAGACGGCACAAGCCTATTGCTACATGTATTTTCTCTCTCTTTCTTCTCTTCAGTCACAGCTGGCGCAAGCCTAACGCCGCCTATGTTTTCAATCCTTGTACTTCTATCACAGATGATGGAAGACTATTGTCGCCTGTGTTCCTTCTCTTTCTCTCCTATCATAGACGGCGGAAGAACATCACTGCCTGTGTTCATCTTCTCTCTTTTCTCTTTATGTCACAACCGGCGGACGACCATCGCCGCCTGAGTCTCATCTACCTCTTTCTCATGTCACAGCCGGCGTAAGCCTATTGCCACTTGTGTTTCCTCCTCACTTTTCTTCCTCACGCCATAGATGGCGAAGGCCATCACCGTCTGAGTCTTCTCTCTCTCCATCTCATTGCCATCTATGTCCTCCTTCTGCTTTCCTTCCCTTCTCTCTCTTGTTCTTCCCTCAGTGTTTTCTCTCTAACTTTGCTTCTCTTCTCTTTTCACTTCTTTTCTTCTTCTTCTTCTCATCTCTCTCTCTTTTTGTTCTTCTTCTTCTTTCTATTACCCTTTCAATTGACCAAGAGAGCTGGACATTAGCATTCCATGGTAATCCAGCTGTCTAGCAGTAATGTTGTTGTGCCAGTCAGAGTTACTGGGCCCGCTTTACTGTCACGACAGACTAACCATCTTGTCAAGCTAGTCGGTATTGGTTCTGTGGTCTAGTAGTAGTTATGTTGAGCCGGTTTGAGTTTTCGAGCCCATTTTATAGCCATGTCAGGTCAACTACTTACGAGTTTAGTGACTGTGTAAGTCTCACCGTCTGGTCAAATTCTTCTAATATTTCTTCTCTCACTCTTCTCTTCCTTTTTTTGAATGTGCACGCCTGTGTACGTTCCCTAAAGGCAAGGTGAGGTCCCTTGACCCACTTGTCTTGTAACATTTGTCATGTCTGTGTGATTGCAGAAATAGAAGAGTACAGGTCAAGGGAGGCGATTCCGAAACAATTTTACAACTGGAGTGCTTTCTTCGTAATTAAGAGGGCGCCCATGCGAGCCAACCCGAGTAAGTCCCGAACCCACCTTAATGTCCTCTCTCATTGGTTGGTCTACCTGCCCTTATTTTGAGTAAGGTTCCCAAGAGAGCGATCTCAAGTCCCGAGTTCCCTCGAGACCCGAGACATGAGCTGTTATATCGTCTAGATCCGGAGGGCGAGATCGAGGCACCTAACCAGCTTGGCAACTCCACTGGGGACTTAGTACCTTAGTCAGATCGTACTTGTTTGGCTAGTTTCTCCGTTTATTTTCTGTTTTTCACACTCATGGTTTCCGGGTTCTGTAACCCATTTATTTGGATCGGGGACTTCCTTATCCCCGCATTCGTGAGTGTCCCCAGGGAACAAGTTCCTCCAACTTCATTCTCAACCTTCCTTTTGAGTAAATACCCTGCATCTAGCTCCCAGGTCCTAACCTGGATGGGTGTGAGGTGGGACTTAAAGGTCCCTCACTCCCCATCTCCTCACTCTGGTGGAACCTTCGCCAAGGCACCTTGCATAGGCAGCACACACATGACCACTCACAGCATGCACCTAGTTATCAGTAAGCCACTTGTCGATCGTATTGTCGAGGTACGCTAGAAGCCTGGCCAGTCCCTCTCTGCAAAAGACAAGCAAATTGTCGTTGATTCTGTAGGTCGCCGAAAGGTTACCCCCCACACTTCAGCACCACCACGAGTCTCTATCCCTAGAGGCTCAACACATCGAGGCGGAGACCCCCTAGGGCCTCCACCTCTCACACACACCCTAAGGCTTGTGGGCCTCCCACTCAAGCCACACCTCGGGGCAACTCTCGTATTGCCTCAAGCCAGTGTCCAGGACCGGGCCTCCTTGGGCTAGGTCATGTACATGCTATGCATGTGCACCCCACCTCTAGGGGTAAAGCCTTAACTGCGTCAACCCGAGTACACTGGAGACGACTTCCTCGACTTCCTACTCATCACACACTAGCGCATGCTGTAAGGGGCAGGCTTCCACCTGTTTCTTATAGACACCTGCTCGCGATTCTCAGCCTCCTAAGGCCAGTCAATCTACGCAAGCCCGGGCTGACCCCAAAGCCACCTGTATTCCTTCTTCAAGGGACGCACATGCGTTCCCTAGCTAAACTGTTGTTCCCCACTCCCGACTCGGGAGTCATCGTGAGTCCATCATTCCACCGCCTACCCCTTCTTTTTCGGGCAAGCACCTCAAACCTTGGTACTCAAAGACCTTCCCCAAGAGTACCATCTTGGACCAGCCGTATTATCTCGGTCATGCCCCTAGAATCTATAAGAGTACTCGAGGAAAAGACCTCATGAGAGACCATGTCCTTCTTCTCCCTCGACCCAGGTTGACTTCAGTCCTTGGCCCCCATCCTTTGCCGCACCTAATGGAGATAGCTCTCTCTTGCGCCAGACGAGTTGACTAGTTGTAGTCTCATCCGTAATTCTTGCATGAGATACATCAAAGTCTCAAAGCCAAGCGCAACAAGGGACTGCGAATTCTGATTAAAGAAGTAGTCAAGAGAGTCGAAACACCCAGCTCTGACAACCTTCTTTACCAGAATCCCTTCTACCCTCTTCGGAAGACAAACCTTAAAGAAGAGGAAAGGGAATCCTGCACTGTGATTAACGTTGTTGAAGATGACCAGGACACCCAGTAGCCACCGTCTCAAGACCGTCGAGAACCATTCCTTACCCGCTCAACATACAAGTGTCCGGCCTAGTTAGGGCATGCTGATCCCCTACTGACTGACTTGCCACGTGCGACCCGTCAAGCACGAAAACCTTCGACTGCATCCAAGCCTGACCTCCAAGGAGAACTAGTAAGCGTCATGGTTATAAATGAATCTGCCGACTCTCTGAAGGCCCGCATGGAAAGGTTTGAACAGATGGACAAGACCGACCGTATCGAGGTCGCCCGACACTCGGCTAACCATGAGGTCAATTCCCATCATTCGGAAGATGTACCTCCCAAGCAGCCTCCGCCTCTTATCTCACAGAACAATTATGTCCCTCACCCCTGCTCTCAAGTAGACATTGATCCTATGGTACCTCACAGCCTGAAGAATAGGCAGATCCTAGGCATATAGGGCATGACGCTTTACCACAAGCCGTACCTTTCTTATATTGATCAGGTTCCCTTCCCCCAGGACTTTAAGAAAGGGAAGTTTCCTCGCTTCGATGGAACAACATCCCCCATCAACATATCGCCCACTTCCAAGCAGCATGTCGAGAGAAAGAGGCTGACGGGAGACTACTTCTTCGTCAGTTCGTTGAAACCCTTGACGGCTTTCCAGTGGTATGCTCGGCTGCCTCTAAACTCAGTACGTACTTGGGAGAAGATGGAGAAATTGTTCCATCAGTGTTTCTATGAGGTTGAGAGGGAGGTACAAACCATTGAACTTCTCACCTTGACCCAAGAGCTAGATGAACCAGTGGATAAATTTATATCAAGGTGGAGAGATTTGGCGGCTCGCCATCCCAATCTTATGCCTGAGAAGGAGGCAGTTCAAACCTGCGTTCCAAACATGTGACTTGAGATCGTTCTACATGTCGAGGCCTCTAACCCAACCTCCATGTCAGACCTAATCTCTAAGTCAGTTCGCATAGAGAGCTTGTCAGGCCACCATAATGGGTCACGACAATAGTCTTAAAATTTGACAAACAATCGGGCCAATGGTAATTCTCGAGCCAACACTTGAGGCAACCAACAAAAAGGAGTGATCAGTGCAGCTGTCACACTTAATGATCCGAAGAAGATCACCTCCCAAACTTTGGACCTCTCCAAAGCTATCAGCACAGGAAAGACAGCACCTCAAGCAGGCAAATAGCAGCAGTCATACAATCGGGTGCCTCCAATTGCAAACCTTAATCGAAGTGAATATTGGATAGCCCATAAGAATAAAGTTTATCCCTTTGAAAAGGAATGGGTGCCTGCATTGCTCCGATTAATGCTGAAATAGAATAGGGTTGAATTACTTGAGAGCAATTTCCTTGACCAAGCTGGTTGAAACACACGCAAAATACTGTGCCTATCATCGAAGGGTAAATCACTCCACGGAAGACTGTTATACACTTAAAGACCTCATCGAGGCTTTGATCCAGAAGGGTTAGCTTAAGTTTGAGGAACTCAAGAAGGCGTTCGGGGCAACGAAAGTCTCTCACATAGTGACCTTCGATGAAGAAGATGATGCACCTGATCTCCTTCGAGCCTTCTTTGTCATGCTGCTTCAATTAAGCCTTATCACACTAAAGCCAACATGGCAACCCAAGCACCTTGCTAAGGGAACAGAGGACCAGTGGTGCTCATACCATCAGATATGGGGACATGATCTGCGCGAATGCTTCAGTTTTCATGAGATAATCACAAAGAAAATACAGGAATGCAATGAGTCATGTAACCTTCCACAAGGGGACCCTCAGATCATAGCTCCACCGGTGCAAGTGGACCTCCCGACACAAGATCTAGTTAATGATGATTCGGATCCTACTGAACCCTCAACTTCCCAACCATAGATATTCTACCACGAGCGAAGCAGACTTAAGTCATTAAAATGAGAGGCTATCCGTCAAGCTAGGGTTGTCCACAAACCTAGTGAGATGAATCAAGCACCTCCAAACGCACCCAAGAGGAGGCAGGCCCCAAGAAGGGCTAGCAGAAGGAACAAGCCCCTTTAAACATCGATCAAGCAAGAGTTCCTCAGGCCTCTTCCTACCTTGCCGACTTTGCAGGATTTCATCCCTGACGCAATCATCGTTACCCCTTCACCTCATAAGGAGGACAGCCCTGGGGTCATCCCTCACTCCGCACACATCCAATGAGGGAGATGATGTTAAAATCACTCTCCAACGATCTAAGCAGGAGAAAGACCTAAAGGACTCCCTGCACACGTCCAATTCTGGTGATGACATAAAAAGCTGCCCAGATAGGTCCAACGAGGGGAGTGACCTTAAATCCCGCTCACCTACTAACTCTTCTTCTTATTCTTCCCCCTCTTCCTCCTCGATGTCTCCTGCAGGTACAACTTTGCAATGTCTAGACTTCGATGTTCTTGACAGAGAATTTGAAAGAATCAACATAAGCAAGATGCAATGGAGGTGGCTGAGAAAGACTTTAGCCCAAGCGGCTAGATTCTTAACAATTGCTGACGCCCTGACGGCTTAAGCTCTGTCTAAGCCATCTTCCTCTACTGGAAAGAACATGAATTCCATGCCAAAGAAACCCCAGTGGCCCCTTGAGCCGGACTTTGAGCAAAGACTGAGAGAATCTAAAGGGTAGAGCTTCTATTCTCAAGAAACTTACCACATGATACAGGTCTGTAAAGTATCAACTAGCCCAATCCAAGCACCGCTAATACCCAATCAAGAATTGGATAATCCCTGCGAGGGTGTTTCTCAATCTCTCTATAACCAGGTGTGCCAAATACACTCAAGTCTTCTTCGCCAACCTTCAGAACCCCCACAGCCTACAGTGGCATCATGGCCCATCTCACAATGGGGTATGGACATTGTAGGGCTTATTGACCCTCCTTTGGCAATGGGTCGTGTCTTTATTCTAGCTACAACAAATTATTTCTCTAAGTGGGCTGAAGCGGTCCCCCTTAAGGATGTTCCTGGGACAACAGTGGCTAATTTCGTACGAGATCACATCATATATCGGTTTAGATTTCCTGATCGGATTATATCTGACAACGGCCCTCAGTTCAAAAGTCATCACATTGATCACTTGGTTAACCAGTTCGCCTTTGATTGGAGATACTCGATTATGTATCACCCTCAAGCCAACAGATTAGCTGAGGCTTTCAATAAGACCCTATGCACTGTTTTACGAAAATCAGTATCAAAGACAAAGAAGAACTGGCATGAGAATCTTCTTGAAGCCTTGTGGGCCTATCGTACTACCACACCAAATGCCACCGGTTCCACTCCTTACTCCCTAGTCTATGGGGGTGGTGCAGTTTTACCTCTTGAAATTCAAATTCCTTGGTTTCATGGCGTTATACATCAAGGACTAACCGAAGATGAGATAATCAAACTTCGGTATCAAGAATTGAATGCACTCGATGACAAGAGGTTAGAGGCTCAACAGAACCTCGAACTCAACCAGGGGAGAATGAAGAGGTATTTTGACAAGTCATTCAATTTCCGCTCATTCGGTCGTGGGGACCGATTGTTATGCATGGCCGATGTAAAGGGAAGTTTGAACCCAAGTGGGAAGGGCCCTTTATAGTAAAAAAGGTCTCGCCAAATGGATCTTACATACTAGCACATCCTGATGGAGAGCAGGTAATGCCCCCTATCATTGGGCGATACTTAAAGAAATACTACCCATGATACATACTCAAAAAGACTTGATGCACAACAGCATAAGAGTTAAAAAGGAGGGTAAAAATAAAATGAACAAGACAGTCCAAATACAAAGTTTAACGTTTTTTATTGAAGGAAAAAAGGAGTTACAAGTTACAAGCCAAAAAGCACATTATTAGGGAGGTTACAAATCTCTTGCATCTGAGGAAAAGAGAACAGTTGACACCCATAGTGTTTCTCTTGCATCTGAGGATAAGAGGATGGTTACAGGTCAAAAGAAGAAGCAAAACCACTTGGAGATTCAGCTTCGATTCATCTGACGAATGTCTCTAAAAAGGATCGTTATAGGCCAAAAGAAGAAGCCAACCATTTGTAAGTCAGCTTCAATGCATCTAACGAGGATATCAAACATACAAAGCAGACTTCTCTAGCAAGAAACTGGCCTATGATAGAGAGCATACCCTGTTCACAGTGGATACCCTTCCACAGAACAACATGGACTTCACTGTTGTGCTGAAGGACTTGACTTCCAACATACATCATAAGCTAGGCCTTACCACTGGTCACCACCCTTTACCTACCCAAGTCAGCACCGTGTGTGAACATCAACACACATGGCTCGTCGTCATGTGCAACAATTCGAACATGCAACTCACTACCACATGCGAGAAACACCATGCGTGTCATCACGCCCACCATGCACTGATAAGCGCCATCTAAGGCTAGCACCGGCTGTGTCCTCCAAAGGCTAGAGCCGGCTATGTTGCTAACTCCTAGAGTCGGCTAACTTTTCTGAGACCAGTGCCAACTGTGTCTTCCGAAGGCTAGCGTCGGCTATGCTTATAACTCCCAGCGTCGACTTCCTTTCTTGAGGATCAGTGTCGGCTATGCTTTTAAAAGTCTAACGCTGGCTGCATATCCTAGGTCAGTGCTGCAGTGACTATTCACCCCCTGGGGACTTTTCATTTTCCCATGCCCCCTCGATTCTGGTGGCTTCTCGTATTTTGGCCTAAGCCGTTTTGCCTCCCCAATGATTCAACGATTTCCAATGACAACCATCGCCACGTCCTGGCCTAACACACGTGTGGAATCATGATCTTTCACCTTCTTGCAACCGTCTTGCATCAACGATGGTCCGTCTCCTCGCAACCCTTTGAATTCCTGCTAGAATTTCCCTTCCGTAGCTGGAAACCCTCTGCAACCTTCCTTCAAGTCACCAAGAAACCACTCGCACCCGCTGAAAAGCTGCTAAAAGCCGACGAAATTCCCTGGGCAGCCCACTGCTGCAACTTTCACCCCTTCTTTCCTTCGTCAGAACCCTCGAAACCACGGTTGGAGTTCCATGTTTCCCGTAAAAACTCTCTGTTGGCTTCACTACACTCGATGCAAACTCCTGCAAACTTTGGCGAATCCTGCCCTTCCTTGCTAGAATTCTTCTTTCCCTTAGCCGGAACATCCCCTGCTCACCAAAAAAACTTCTAACTTGGTCGGAATCCCTTGTGTGTTTGCCGAAGCTCTCACTGGAAACGTCCTCTCACCGTTAAAATTTTTTCCTTAAGTTTTTATCCTTCGGTGAAACAGTGAAATTGGGGGTTACCCCCTTTACATAGCCAATGCTTTCCTCAAATTCCCCTCATGAATTAAGAATCCCAGCCACATCCAAGAAGGTCAAACGTCAATGGGCCAAACAGGGTCGGGCTCTGACCCGAGGCTTGGGCAAAGTTTCACTGCCTCCCATGAAATCCCATGCAACACAGATCAGGACCGGATTGGGCTCTGGTCAAGGACCCGAAAACTAACCTACACCCAATGCTGGCTATGTTGTCGAAACTACCCAGTGCCGGCTATGTTTTTAATAACTTCAGCACCGGCTGTGTTCTCAGCAACTCAGCACCAGCTGTGTTCAAGAGCTAGCACGACTGCCCTCAGCACCGGCAACATTTTTTAAACCTCAGTGTCATCCGGATATTCAAAACGTAGTATTGGCAGACCTCAGCACCGGCTACATTTTCAAAAGGCCCAGCGTCGGCAAAGTTTTCAAGAAATGATCATTGCCGTATGCCCCATGCTAAAGCTGTGCGTGTCCTACTATTGTTATCCCCAGTAGAGTTGCACCCTGACTTGACCTATTATCCCTAGTGGAATGTTATCTAGGACGTCCAACCCAGGCCATGACTTCTCCTTCCCAGTAGGAGTCATACTCGTACTGTAGCTCATTATCCCCAGTGGAGTTAGGGTCATTTTTACCACTGCAACCCCTAGTGGATCTGCCTCACACCTAGTTATCTTATGCTCAAGCAGTCGAGTACCGTTTTTCACCTTTATGGGACCCACACTTGTTCCCATTATCCTCAATAAAGTCGGTCTTCCCATCTGAACCCCTTGTTGGCCTTACCCATTTTATCCCCAAGGAGTTAGATTCCTATCTACAAACTTATTCCCATGTAGCTTCATACACATGGTGACCCACGCCTCGGTCCGCACTGCATGACCCTAAACTGCACAGCCACAATCCGCACTACATGACCTTAAATTGCACAGCCTCGGTCCACGCTGCATGACCTTAAACTTCACAACCACGGTCCGCGCTGCATGACCTTAAATTGCACAGCCTCGGTCTAAGTGTACGACCCTAAATTGCATGGTCCAAACAATACGACCATAAACTGTAGCGGAGGTCTAGCTGCATGACTTTAAACTGCATAGGTCCAAACTATATTACCCTAAACCATAGTACACGTCCTAACCACATGGCATTAAAAGGCTCAGCACCCTGGTCCAAACTATATGACCTTAAACTGTAGCAGAGGTCTAGTTGCATGACCTTAAACTGCATGGTCCAAGTTGCAAGACTCTAAACCGCATAGCCATGGTCCAAGCTATATGACCTAAAACCATAGTGCACATCTTGAACGCATGACGTTAAACTGCTTAACCTAGGTCCAGGAGGCATGACCTTTAATATGCCCCGCATACGTGCACACGCCCTTTACATGCATCTTCATGCACGCCTTTCATAACCAACCCGTTCGTGCTCGCACTATCTACACTGACTCCCCAGTGAGTCCACCTTTATTCATTGCCATCATCCATCATTCCCATTGAGTCTCACGCATGCTCACAAAAAAGTGAGCCATTCCACAATCCATACTCGTTATCAGTCAGTGGGTTACCACTTTCCATTTTTCTTTCATACCTTGTCCATCTTTCAGAGGTAGCCTTGTGCCATCTCCCCAAAGAGAGCTTAAACTACCACCATACTCACTTCATGGCCCCCATAGACTATCATTCATCTACACCCCGGTCCAGTTGTATGACCTTAAACTGTAATGCACGTTCTGACCCCATGACGTTAAACTACTTCGCACAGGTCCCAAAGGCATGACCCTAAACACGCCTTCACAAAAAAAAAGAAAAATAACGGGCATGGTGCACACCTTGACAAGGGAAGGCCATGAGTAAAAATGACGGATAAGCATGGTCACAAAGCCATGACTAAAAGAGTTCCGTGAAAATAAAAAACCCTCGGGCACGATGAAAACCCCGAAAGGGCACAGTGAGTAAAAATGAAAAAAGGAAAAAGAAAAAAGGGTGGACATGGCCAAAAGGTCATGGGTAAACGGGCCCCAAATAAAAGGGAGTTGGTGAAAATTGCTTCTACGACGCTGCTTCCCTAGTCCAAGTAAAAATCCGCAAAGGATGATCAAACAAATAAATAGGTTGATGCAACACTCGCCTCAACATGCGGCTTCAACCCACACTTGAAAAGAAAAATCCCTGGTGTCACAATACCAGGACCTCAAACATATGAGCTTCAAGGAAAAGATTATGACAGCTTAAGTCCATTCGCAAAAGGACATGATGAATAAAAGATTTGCCAAGAAAGCAAGATAAGTCTCATGAAGAAGAGCATCATTCCCAGGAGGTTACCAACACACTCCAAAAATGTTGAAGACGCCCCAAGAAAGCTAAGTCAGCCATGACTTTGGTGTGGTAATTAGGATCGAGAGGTATCTTGATTGTCGGAACTGCACAGCAAGGGGTAGGGGTTATACCCAAAGCTGGTCACCTCGATAAAGTGAGGTACCCTACTCCCCAAGGAATAACTGCTGCGTAAAGAAAACGGCACCGACAGAAGGCCCTTCAGTACACCAATCACAAAATCCTCAAAACGTGGCTCAACACCAGAAGATACAAACAAACCCAAATCAAATGGGAACAATGCCCTTTGACATGGCACTCAATTGCCAGATGGGCTTGATTATGATCAACGAGGTCTGTACAAAATCTTCAGCTATCAAAATCACAACTAGTCCATTGAGGGTGAGGACTTCGACAGGATCCCTCAAAAAAGTCTCTTCTCCCCCTTAAAATCTCCATGGACTGACCTACAAAAAATGCATTCCAACGTCTGAGCATCCTAGTTGCAGCATTGTGTGAATC
The DNA here is from genome assembly GCF_000471905.2 of Amborella trichopoda. The sequence goes on from NW_006499799.1 coordinate 3,692,080, forward strand.
TCCTCGATGTTCATGTGGTCCTATGGCTAGGAAGAAAAAGTAATAAAGTCGAAGGAAATTTTCCCAATGTTGTCCTTTTCACTTCCCTCGAAGCAAAGCATTCGACGGGGCAACCTGTTTGAACACATTTTTCAACACATTGGTCCCTGATGTAAAATTAAGAGGAAGCCGGTCAATAAAGCCTGACAAAACAGTAGAATTATCTACAATCTCATAATAGCCCCAGAACTGGTCAATATCTTCATAAGCACTCCAAAAGGCTACCGGCCAAGTTTCGTCCCAATATTACATGTCTAAGATAGTAAACACACAGAAAAAATTTCGAAAAAATTGGCCTCTAGCACCCTAAAATGGATCCTGTAACTGGAACTATATTTTCAATGCATCAAATTGCTGCGGGACCACCTCTATTAGATTGATAATGGTCAAAAACCCCTATGAGTCAATTCTCTGCTTAATCGAATACTCCATGACAAATTTATAAGCAAAACATTTAAACAAGAGGAGCCGTACATTATTCCCATGTGGCCACTCTGCATCAAAACACCATTAAATGTTACTATTTTCATAGTTACGAGTAGTGACTTTCGAAGACCATATCTCACTCGTCCCTAATCGGATCATACTCAAATTTTGTGAGTGTGTTCGTCTCATCCAAACGAGCGTTTCGATATATGGTACGTCCCTTGACAATACCCGAGCAGGGAAAAAAGCTAGAGAGAAGTTGCTGATCTGTGAAGTAGTTGCAAAAAATTCAGCAGTGACATGCCACGTCCGAGTGGCAAAATCACGACGCTCGCTCATCGGATTGACACGAAACTAATTCCATCATGTGCGTAAGGTCTAGGGCTATCACTGGTCCAACCCCATATGTGATGAATGGTTGGATTTTACACGCGAAGGCGATGAAGTGACTTTAAATTTTGGGGACCGGATTCTAAATTCCGGCCAAAACCCAAAAGTTGTGAAATCTTCGTTCGGGCTCCAAATCGTGTCCCGTTTGTAGCCACGCGATCGTGACAGCATGTTCAGTGCACTACATTGAAGAAACCAAAGAAAAACATCGAGGAACGAGCACACTATTGATCCGAAGTTTTCAAGATTCATGCAAATTTCAAGTATCATGATTGTGGCCTAAAAGCACGATTCATGGCTCAAACTTGGTATCAAATTGATCCCCATGCCGAGCCCTACAAGAAAACAATCATCTTTCGATCAAATGGGTATCAAAGCAACCCTGGATCAATCACGGAAGATCACGCAAGTTTTAGGGCAACAACAGGGACTGTTCTAAAATTCCATCTATTGTTAGGCAGCTGCAAAACAGTTCTTTTGCACCCTATTTTTTTTTAATTTTTTTTAATTCAAAATAATTGTAATTATCATCAATTAAGCTAGTTTTTTGGAATTTGAGCCTAATTCTATATAAACATGCAAAACCTAATTCTAAAGGACCTTTGGTTCATTATTCAGTCATTCAATAAATATTTCAATTCTTGCTTAAGTTCGTGGGTGCATCTTGGAGAGAGAAGAAAAGGGTCAGTACCCCTCAATAAGATAATTTTCTCTCTCCTCTTTTATTTCTCATCTCTATCTCTCTTTCTTCCTCCTATTTTCTCTCTCATCTCAATGTCTCTCTATCTCTCCTTTTCTCTTTCATCTCTACCTCTCTTTTTCTCTCTTCTTTTCTCTCTCATCTCTCCTTTTTTTCCAGCTTTCATCTTTATCTCTTTCTCTCTCTTCCTCCTCTGGTCTATCATGTCTCTCTTTCCCTGCTTTTCTTTCTTTCTCCATTCACACATGGCAGACCTATCGTCTAGTATGATACGTTCTTGTTCATGAGACATGAACAGTGAGTTGGGCCTTAGCCCGAGTGGCGAGCCAGGCCTTTGTCAAAGTTCTCTCTCTTTCTTCTCTTCTGTCACAGATGGCGCTAGCCTATTGTCGCATGTGCTTTCTCTCTCTTTCTTCTCTTCTGTCACAGACGGTGCAAGCCTAACACAACATGTGCTTTCTCTCCTTCTCTCTTCTGTCACAGACAGCGCAAGCTTATCACCGCCTGTGCTTTCTCTCTCTTTCGTCTCTTTGGTCACAGACGGTGCAAAACTATCGCCGCATGTGCTTTGTCTCTCTTTCTTCTCTTCGATCATAGACAGCGCAAGCCTATTGTTGTTTGTGTTTTCTCTCTCTTTCTTCTCTTCTGTCACAACCGGCACAAGCCTATCACCGCCTGTGCTTTCCCTCTCTTTCTTCTCTTCGATCACAGACGACGCAAGCCTATGCCACTTGTGTTTTCTCTCTCTTTCTTCTCTTCTATCATAGACGACGTAAGCCTAACACCACCTGTGTTTTCCATCCTTATTCTTCTATCACAAACGGCAGAAGCCTAATGCTACCTGTGTTCCTTCTCTCTCTCTCTTCTGTCATAGATGACGGAAGCACATCGCCGCCTGTGTTCTTTTTCTCTCTTCTCTCTTTATGTCACAACCGGTAGAGAACCATCGCTGCCTAAGTCTCATATACATCTTTCTAATGTCACAGCCAGCGTAAACCTATTATCGCCTGTGTTTCCTCCTCACTTTTCTTCCTCACGTCATAGCCGGCAGAGGCCATCGACGTCTATGTCCCCCTTCTCCTTTCCTTCCCTTCTATCTCTTCTTCTTCTCTCATTGTTTTCTTTCTTACTCTGCTTCTTCTTCTCTTTTCTCTTCCTTTCTTCTTCTTCTTCTCTTCTCTCTTTCTTTTTGTTCTTCTTCTTTCTCTCTTATCGTTTCGTTTGACTAAGAGAGGTGGAGACTAGTATTCCATGGTAGTCCAGTTGTCTAGCAGTAATGTCGTTGTGTCGGTCAGAGTTACTATGCCCGCTTTACTATCATGACGGACTAACCATCGTGTCAAGCTAATCGGTATTGGTTCTATCATCTAGTAGTAATTATGTTGAGCCGATCTGAGTTACCGAACCCGTTTTACTGCCACACCAAGTCAACTACTTACTAGTTTAGTCACTGTGTAAGTCTCACCTTCTGGTCAAATTCTTCTAACCCGAATATTTCTTCTCCCACTCTTCTCTTCCTTTTTTTGAATGTGCACGCCCTTCTACGTTCCCCAAAGGCAAGGTGGGGTCCCTTGACCCACTTGTCTTCTAGTATTTTCTATGTGTGTGTGATTACAGAAACAAGAGAATACAGACCAAGGGAGGCGATTCCGATCCAATTTTACGGCTGAGGGGCTTTCTTTGTGATCTAAGAGGGCACCCACACGAGCTAGCCCAAGTAAGTTCCGAACTCACTTTAAATTCCTCTCTCATCGGTTGGTCTACCTGCCCTTGTATTTGAGCAAGGTTTCCAAAAGAGCGATCTCAAGTCCCAAGTTCCCTAGAGACCCGAGACACATGCCACCAAGTCATCTAGATCTAGAGGGAGAGATCAAGGCACCTAACCATCGTCGTGTACTTCACAAGAAGTTATCGTCATGCACTTCACAAGAAGTTATCGTCGTGCTCTTCACAAGAAGCTATTGTCGTGCGCTTCACAAGAAGCTATCATCGTGCGCTTCACAAGACGCTATCACCATGCGCTTTAAAAGAAGCTATCGTCGTGTGCTTTACAAGAAGCTATCGCCATGTGCTTCACAAGAAGCTATCGCCGTGTGCTTCACAAGAAGCTATCGCTGTCTGCTTCACAAGAAGCTATCGTGTTGTGCTTCACAAGAAGCTATCACTGTACGCTTCACAAGAAGTTATCGCCGTGCGCTTCACAAGAAGCTATCGTCGTGTGCATCATCAAGGCCTAACGCAGCACCGTGCACATGGTCACCATTCTGCATCCCCAGGGAGTCAAGTCTTCAGTTACGGCCCTGTTCCCCATGGAACCACATTTCCTTACCACCTAAACGGTCTAGGTGAACAACCCTAAACTGCATGGTCCAAACTATATGACCTTAAACTATAGCAAGGTCTAGTTGCACGACCTTAAACTGCATGGTCGTAGCGGCATGGCTTTAAACTACACAGCTGTGGTCCAAACTATATGACCTTAAACTATAGTGGAGGTCTAGTTGCACAACCTTAAACTACATGGTCCTAGCCGCATGACTTTAAACTATGTAGCCATGGTCGGAGCTTCTCACCAAACCACTCTATCCCCCCATGAAGCTTCACCTATACGACAACCCACATAATGGTCAAGGTCCACAACCCTAAACTGCATGGTCCAAACTATATGACCTTAAACTGCAGCGGAGGTCTAGTTGCATGACCTTAAACTGCATGGTCCAAGCTGCATGACTTTAAACTCTATAGCTATGGTCAAAGCTATATGACCTTAAACCATAGTGCACGTTCTGGCAGCATGACGTTAAACTGCTTTGCATAGGTCCTGGAGGCATGACCCTAAACGCACCCTCCCACACGTGCACACACCCTTTACGTGCATCTTCACACACGTCTTCCCTAACCCACCCGTCCATGCGCGCGCATCACCTTCAGCACCTCCTCAGTAAATGCATCTTCCTTCATTACTATTCATCATTCTCTAGTGAGTCTCACCCGTGCTCACGTAATTGCGAACCATCCCGCTATCCATAGTCGTCGTTAGTTAGTGGGTCACCACTTTCCACCCGACATGCATACATCATCCATATTTCATAGGTAGCCTCGTGCCATCTCCCCAAAGTGAGTCAAAACGACCACCATACTCCCTCCATGGCCTCCACAGACTGCCATCCATCACCACCATGGTCCAACTGTATGACCTTAAACTGTAGCGTATGTCCTGGCCGCATGACGTTCAAAGGCTTTGCACAGGTCCCGAAAGCATGACCTTAAACACGCCTTCACAAAAAAAAAAAAAATTAACAAGCATGGTGTATACCTAGACAAGGGAACGTCATGAGTAAAAATTACGGATGGGCTTGGTCACGAAACCATGAGTAAAAGAGTTCTGCGAAAGATAAAACCCAGGCACAATGAAATCCCGAAGGGGAACTATGAGTAAAAACGGAAAATACAGGTGGACATGGCCGAAACATCATGGGTAAAAGAGCCAAATAAAAAGGAAGTTGGTGAAAACCGTCTCTACAGTGCCACTTCCCAAGTTCAAGTGAAAATTGGCAAAGGACACTTGGACCAATAAACAGGTTGATGCAGCACTCGCCTTAACAGGCGGCTTCAGCCCACATTCTAAAGAGAAAAACCCCTGGTGTCACAATACCAGGATCCAAAAATATGATCATCAAGCAAGATTTTGACAGCCTGAGTCCATTTACAAAACGGACTCAAAAGATAGAAGACTCACGAAGAAGACAAGACGAGTCTCATGAGGAAGAGCAGTATTCTCACGAGGTCACAAACACACTCCAAAATGCTAAAGACACCCACGAAGGCAAGGAACTAACAATGCTAGGGTGAAACCTGCCAGAGACTTTAGGGTGAAGCCTCGCCAAAATCCCTCTCTGACCGACTGGCGCAGACTTTCAGGACAGGCCAACAAAAAGCCCTTGACTGGACTCGATAGGATGGGACCCACAGAGGTACCCTGCTTGTCAAAAGCAAACCTGGTGTAATAGCAAACAATGCCAACCAAAGTCTCTTTGGCTGAAACAAAGAAACCCAGACTAAATGGGAAGATTGCTCTTAAGCATGACACTTGGCCGCCAGACAAGCCTGATTCTTACCAACGAGGTCCGTACAAAATCCTCAACTGCCAGAATCACAAACAGTCCCATGAGGGTGAGGACCATGACAAGATCCCTCAAAGTCTCTTCTCCCTTTAAAATATTCATGGATGGACCTGTACATTGTATCCAAACGTCTGAGCATCCTAATTGCAGCATTGCGTGAATCTCTTCAGCGTTCATGTTGTCATGTGGTTAGGAAGAAAAAAGAAATAAAGCCAGAGAAAATTTTATGAATGTTATCCTTCTCGCTTCTCTCGAAGCGCAACATTTGGAAGGGCAATCTATTTGAAGACATTTTCTAACACCATGGGTCCCCGATGCGAAATAAAAGAGAGAAGCCAGTCAATAAATCCTGTCAAATAGTGAAATTTCAACAGTCTCAGAAAGGCCCCAAAATTGGTCAAGATCTTCTTAAGCACATAAAAGGGCCACCTACCAAGTTTCCTCACAATCAAATATGTCTAAGGCAGTGCAGACCAAGACACAATTTCAGTAAAATCAGCCTCTCGCATCCTAAAAGGGACCCCTACAACTAGAACCCAACTCTCAGAGAATCAAATGGTCGTGGGACCACCTCCATGGGATCTAGAATGGTTGAAAACCCTCAAGGGGTCAAATTTCAGCCTAAACAAACACTCCAAAAAGAAGTTATGGGTCAAAGGCTGAAACAAGAGGAGTCACACACTATTCCCGTGCGGCCACCCTACAAGTAATCTCCATTAAAGGTACAGTCATGAATAGTAACTTTCGGGGTCCATATCGCATTCATCCCAAGTCGGATCATGCTCAAATTTTGTGAGCATGTTCGTCTTGTCAAGACAAGCGTTTCGATATGTGGTACGCCCCGTGACGACTCCCGAGGAGGAAGAAAAGCTAGAGAAAAGTTTCTGATCTATGAAAAAAGTTGCAGGAAAATTAGTAGCGACACGACTCGTTCGAGCGGCCAATTCTCGACGCTCGTACATCGAATTAACACGAGACCAGTTCCATCACATGTGTAAGGTTCAGGGCTATCTCTGGTCCAAACACCGTATATGATGAATGGTCGAATTTCTCACACGAAGCTAATAAATAACTATAAATTTTGGTGCTGAAATTCCTGATTCCGACCAAAACTCCAAAGTTGTGAAATCTTCGTCTGCGAAATCGAGCTGTGTTTGTTGCCACGTGATCGTGATGTCTTGCTTAGTGTGATCCAGTGATGAAATCACAAAAAAAATCAAGAAACAATCACACTATCGATCCAAAGTTTTCAAGATTCATCCAAATTTCAAGTCGCATGATCGTGGCTTAAAAACACTATTCGAGGCTCGAAGTTGGTATCAAATCAATTGTCATGCCGAGCCCTACAAGAAAACAGTCATCTTTCAAACAAATAGGTACCAGAGCAACCTCAGATAATCCACGAAAGATCACGCACGTCCTAAGGCAGCAGCATGGACTATTTTGACATTTTTCCAATTGTTAGGCAGGGGCAAATTAGTCATTTTTCACTCTATTTTCTTATTTTTCTTAATTTTAATAAACCTTAATTATCATCAATTAGGGTTAGTTTTGGGTGATTCACCCACGTTTTAGGCTTAGTCTCTAAATAGACGCTACGTCTCATTGAGAAGAGGCTAAAAAAATCATTGTAAAGGGCCCCTTTTCATGCTCTACGTTGAGTAATAAAATTTGAGATTCATCCTTGAATTCGTGAGTGCATCTTGGAGGGAGAGAGAGGAGAGAGAAATATTAGAGCAGTACCCCTCCTACCTTCAAGTTATTTTCTCTCTTTTCCCTTCTTCTTTCTCTGGTTTTCTTTTCCTCTCTTCTTCTCTTTCTTCTTCATCTTCTCTGTTGAGTCTTACTCAGAGGCCATGCACGGTAGTGGCAGTGTTGTGCATGCCTCTTTTTTTCTTCCTCATCTATAACTTCGCAGGTCGTGCATGGCGATGGCAGTGTTGTGCATGAGCTGCTCTCTCTCTCTCTTAGTTTGTTTCTTTTCTTCAACATGGTTCGCGCACGACGATGTGTATCACCGATTGCAGACTATCTTTCTTCCTCTTACGGGTCACAGACGGTGATGCTTATCATCGCCCACTGGGGTCTCACCAATGCCCCACGTCCATCACAGACGGTAATGCCTATCGCCGCCTACGAAGGATCGAGGCGATGCATAATGCCGCCCGCAAGCTTCTCTTGTGCCCTGCGCCTATCTCAGATGGCGATGCCTATCGCCAGCCGCGAAGGGTCGTGGCGATGCGTAATGCCATACACAGGCTTCTCTTGTGCCCTACGCCTATCGCAGATGGTGATGCCTATCTCCACCCACAAACGGTTGCGGCGATGCGTAATGCCATCCGTAGGCTTCCCTTGCACCCTATGCCTATCGCCGCCCGTGAAGGGTTGCGGTGATGTGTAACGAAGTCCACAGGCTTCTTTCGTGTGCTCTGTACCTAACTTTTTCGGGACCTTCCTCCTTTGTCATCTCATGTCTTCTCTTCACTCTCTTCTCTTCTCTTCTCTTCTCTTCTCGCTTGACTGAAGGATAGACTCAGTCTAGTATTGTTATAATGGTCTGGCGTTCGAGCAGTATTGCCTTCGTGCTGGTCTAGAGTACCATGTCCGTCTTGCTATCACACCAGATTAGGAAGGTAATATCGGCCTCGGTTTCGAGTAGTATTGTCGTCACGTCGGTTTAAGTTATCGTGCTCGTCTTGCTACCACTGCGAGTCAGTCATTATACTTGTCCATCTGTCGTGCTTGTCTCGTTGCTTTGTTGAGTCCTCTTCTCTTTTCTCCTCTTATTCATCACCTTAGTTTCTCATCTTCTTTACCATATGAATGTGCATAGTCTTCAGACAAGGCTGGGTCCTTCGGCCCACTTGTCTTGCAAATTAACGATGTTAGTGTGTAAACACTCCATTCTAAATCTGACAAATTCTATGATTTTCTGAACCCTTAGAATTACATTTTCCTAGTAAACCCAAAATCCATAGTTCACACAGCCTACCTTGTGACCCAGAACCAATCCGTCTACGCGAAACCTTGTAAAAATCCTATTTCGACTCAAAATCTTGCAAACACCCTGTTTTACCAAAAAAATCATTAAAAATAGTAAAAAAAAATTGGCCCAAATGTTTTTTGGTATCTTCACAAGAGGCTAAGGAACACACCTAAAAAGAAAATTTTCAATTTGGAACATTTTTAGTTTGGGCAACACTGGCAGTGTCGCCCAGCCTAGACTGGGCGACATGCCTGGTGTCGCTCAGATTTAGGCGACACTACTAATGTCACGCAGCCCCTTTTGCCCCAAATCATTTTATTTCTCTTTCCGTACCCTAAAAATGGATATCTTTGAACGGGGATTTGTTAGTGATGGAAGTATATCCTTCCCAACATATCTCAGGCCCTTGTACATCCCTTTTTTGTGGCTATTTAAGAGCATATGAGGTTAGAAATGCGACAAAAAAAAAAGAAAGCTACATGACATATTGAAAATCTTAGAGCAAGTTGAAAACTCTAGACATTCATAGGAACCCTAAGCCTGAGAAAACCTAGACATTGGGCACAAAAACCCTAGATCTAAACTATCTTTAGGCCACAATGTCCCTTGTATACCAAAGATCTGCTGGTCAACATCCGAATCAGATAGGCAAAGGTGATGAAGGTGCTGATATGAGCAAGCCCTCGAAGGCTCGGGACTCTAGGCCATCGGACCCCGTTTAGTATTGTGTTTTTTTCTTTCTTTCTTCTTCTTTTACTGTTTTATTTTATTTTGATCTATTTTGATTATTTTTCTTTTAAAATCATATTTTTAGTATTTTGGATCATGCTGGCTCTGTCACAGATCTAAGAGTAGATTTGCTCGTTTTCGGGCAAATCTTGCCTCAAATCTGAATTCGATTTGTCCCACTTTCTTTACCACATCTTTTTCATTAGTTTAAGGTGTTAAGATCCTACAGATCTTAGTCGGAAGATCTATCAAATTTTCATCGTAAACAGTTTGGTGTCCACTGTGGGGTGTATTATCAACAAGCACTCTCCATATCTCATATACTTGAATAAAAACGGTGATGCGCAGAGGATGGACATGAAATCAGTTGAAGATGGCTGGGATGTCATCGTCCATGAACACGATTGGCATTGGTGCCATCAGTTGGTCGATCATTCCACACGACTCATCTGGCTGTGTGCTGCTCGGGATGTGTCTTGGCGAGGACCTTTTCGATCTGGGCTCTGTGTGCGAGTGAATTAGTGAGCAGTCATGGATGCATGAAACCTCGTGGTCGCCTCTACACTCCATCAATGCCTAAAATTTTTGACTAAAAACGGTGTGTCCAAGGTCTGTGTTGAACCCCTTGCCTTTCTCAATCTTAGTATACATAACGGGAAGCTAGCCGTAGGGGTCGAGCTTAGAGAAATCCCACTTGCTTCCCCGTATTGACGTAAAAGTGGTCCATCACTGCATGACACTAAACAACTTAGAGGGCTCTATGGTTGCAGGAGTTAAAACTGCTAACTAACCTTGTTTTTTAAAATATCTTTCCCTTTTCAAAATTTTCACTATATACCTTGTGTTTTCAAAAACTTTAATTTCTTTGTTAAAATCGTTGTTTGTCCTTACTCCGAGTTCTACTTCAAACATCCCTCTATCTTAAAAATTTCTAAAAATACTTTTAAAACAAAGGACCTCGGACATCCATATATGATGATTACCATGTTGCAGCTTTGTCTCTCTCTTCGAAATAGACCAGAAGGGTCTCTTCTCATAGAAAGCCTTTCCTATAAATGACCTTAGGAAATCCTAAGGAAATCCTAAGGAAATCAAAGAAGATGCCAGGGTTAAAAATTTCAAATTGCAAAACCCCTGAAGTTAATTGGCATGGCAAGAAAATCCATCTCGAGTTTCAATCTTGTGTAACTCATCGACATCTCATGCCGAAAACCCTAGGATGAAAAATACCCTATGTGGGTGAACTCGATGAGTGTAATGACTTGGAGGGATTAGTTGGTGTTCTCTCTGACCACGTGACGTCAGGAAGAAATTTTAAACTTCTGCATTATCTTTGACGTTCACCTGCCTCTCGAAGGACAGGGAACGCCAAAACATCTACTTCTTTGCCACTCACCTATCCCTCGAAGGACAGGAAGTGCCAAAGAGGGGCAACTGTAGACACCCCATTTTAAATCTCGAAAAATCTATAGTTTTTTGAATCCTTAGGATCATATTATCCTAGTAAACCCTAAATCCATAGTTCACACAACCTACCCTATGACCCAAAACAAAATCTACCTGCCCGGAACCTTGTAGAAACCCTGTTTCAACCAAGAATCCTGCAAACGCCCTGTTTTACTAAACAAATCATTAAAAATAGTAAAAAAATCCGTTTTCACCCAAATATATTTTGATAGCTTTACAAGAGGCTAAGAAACACACCTAAAAATAAAATTTTCAATTTGGAGCATTTTTTGCCTAGCCTAGACTGGGCGACACGCTTGGGGTCGCCTAGATTTAGGCGACACTACCAGTGTCGCCCGAGCAACATTGCCAGTGTCGCCCAACCCATTTTGCCCCAAATAATATTTTCTCTTTTGGGTCTTTTTTGATGGTTTTTTTGGGCAACACGCGACACTGCTAGTGTCCCCCAAATCCGTTCTATAAAAATGGATATCTTTGATCGGGGATTTGTTGGTGATGGAAGTATATCCTTACCAACAGATCCTAGGCCCTTGTATATCCCTTTTTCATGGCTATTTAAGGGCAAATGAGGTTAGAAATGAGAGAGAAAGAAAAAGCTACATGAGAGATTGAAAACCTTAGAGCAAGTTGAAAACCCTAGACATCCAGAGGAACCCTAAGCTTGAGAAAACCTAGACCAAGGGCACAACCACCCTAGATCTAAACTATCTTTACGGCACAACAACCCTTCTACACTAAAGATCCAGTGGTCAACATCCAAATCAGAGAGGCAAAGACGACGTTGGTGTTGATACGGGCGAGCCCTCGAAGGCCATCCGACCTGGTTTGGTATTGTTTATTTTTCTATCTTTCTTCTTCTTTTACTGTTTTATTTTTTTTTGATCTATTTTGATTATTTTTCTTTTATAATCATAATTTTAGTATTTTGGATCATGCTGGCTCTGCCACAGATCTGAGAGTACATATGCTCGTGTCCTGGCAGATCTGGCCTCATATCTGAATTCGATTTGTCCCACTTTCTCTATCACATCTATTTCATTAGTTTAAGATGTTTAGATTTTCATCATAAATAGTTTGGCGCCCACCGTGGGGTGTATTATCAACAAGCACTCTCTGTATCTCATATCCTTGCATAAAAATAGTGATGTGTAGAGGATTGACAAATCGTATTTTTAGTATTTTGGATCATGCTGGCTCTACCACAGATCTGAGAGTAGATTTGCTCGTTTTCGGGCAGATCTGAATTTGATTTGTCCCACTTTCTCTACCATTGCATTTTTATCAGTTTAAGGTGTCAAGATCCAAGAGATCTTCATCAGAAGATATGTTTGATTTTGCATCATAAACAGTTTGGTGCCCACCGTGGGGCATTCCAAGCTTGATCCAAGCGCCAATATACGATTTTTATTCACTATTTTTCACTGATTTCAGTCACAAAAGGACCCAAAAGTTGGTATTAACCAGGATCCATGGTTTTGTGCAGTTTATGATTGTTTTGGGCGACACCACCAGTGCAGCCATGATCCAGGGCGACACTCCCTTTGTCGTCCAAATTTAAAAGTTTTAGATTCTTATGAAACTTTGTATATCTTCTAAAGGGTTTGTATTTTGATTGCTCAACAAATTTTAGATCACAATAAAATGTTTAAAATACCAAAAAAATATTTTACTTGATACAGATCTGTTTTATCTATATTGTTCTGCTTTACTCTGTTTTAATTTATTTCATCATAAATATTTTTTTTTTATACTTATTTCAAGTTTATTTTAGCTATATTTCATCAAGTTTAACAAAATAAAAATTAATAATAATAATAATAATACTTGTTTTTGGGCGACACTAGCAGTGTCACCCATCCTGCAAGGGTGACACCAGTAGTGCCGCCCGGGCAACACCACCTGTGTCACCTAACTGCAAGTGTCCCAAAAAACTTATGGGACCCCACGGGCCTATTCTAGGGACTTTTGGCTCACTGTTGACCAAGTTTTGGATTAAAATAAATTTTTTAAAAATATAAAAAAAATATTTTTCTTCAGATAGGTAATTTTGACTAAAATCATGATTTCCCTTCTTTCACCATGCTTAGTTTAACTGTGTTTTATCAAATATAAAAAGATAAAAAAATTTAAAAAAAATAATAAAAATACATTGAGGGTTGCTTGCACCATCCCTGAACCATTTCCCATTTGAGTCATCCTCGTCTCGGGCCGTGCTGGACTTAGCGCGGATTGTGCTTTGTCTCACTGTTTTGGCTGTACTTTCTTTGGGGTTGCTTACCCGTCCATCTATACTGTGCTTTGAGCGAGTTTCCTCGAAGCGCGCACCGATAAGTGCGATCAATGTCAAGCGCTCACTTATTTTCTTACTTGTTTTGTGTTCATTGTGTGCCTGACAATTATTTTTGATTGCGTGCTTCTTTGCAAACTACAGCACACACCGGACTGGGATTGCCCGAGAAACCAGCAAACAAATATTTCAAAAAACCCCAAAATCCGTGTTAACGGCGTGAGGGGAACCTAGCTTTGAGAGTCGTGGCAGTTGGGATTCGTGTAACTTTAACTGTGACCATCCGTTTGTAATCCTTTGCCTAAAAGAAACTCCATGTATAGTAGGATCTGTTGCACATCCTATAACCGGAGGCCAGGACCTATGTGGAGACCTATATCAGCCTAGCCGCATTTCAATAGTTAGGAACCCACTCTCAAGAGAAGCCTACTTATAATCTAGGTCAAACGTTTTCGAAAGTTGTGCTTGGTTATTTCTTTGGTTAATCTTAACTCTCATTCCGATCCCGTTTTTGGTCCGAGCTGAACTCTTTGGGTCCAAGTCCAGGCTTGTACCCAGCTTAGCCTAGGTCCGTACCAAGTTATGACCTTGGTATGAACTTAGGCCCCCTCTTGGTCCGAGTCGAAGGTTCGTTCTTAGCTCATCTTTGATCCAGTCTAGGTCCACACCTAGTCAGATCACCAAAACTCTCTGGCTCCAAGTTCAAGCTCATACCCAGCCTAGCTCAGGTCCAAACCAGGTTCACACCCAGGTTCGAACCTAGGCCCCATTTTTGTCCGAATCGAAGGCTTGTTCCTAGCTCATCGTTGATTCAGTCCGGGTCCATACTCGGTCTGATTATCACAACCCTCTTGATCCAAGCCCAGGCTTGCACCCAGCTCAATCCAGTTCTGAACCAGGCTCACAACTAGGTTCGAACCTAGACCCACTCTTGGTTCGAGCCAAGAATCGTACCCATCTAGTCTAGATCTTAGTCTAGCTTCTAGCATATGTCTAAGCTTAGAATTGCCTCTATGGCTAGATTAGGCTTACCCTAGTTCCGGGTCTGAACCAAAACCCATTGAAATAGCAAGTCTAGGTTCCAATCTAGTCCTAGCGTAGGTCTCAGTCAATGTTTTACCCCTAGAGTCTGGCTAAGTCTACCTTAGATCGTAGTGTCTAGCTATTACCTAAGCCTAGATTATAGAACCCAGCCAAAGAGCAATCACCATGTCAATCCCTCAAGGAGACCATGATGATCGCTCCACGGCTGATTCTAAGCCTAACCTACCCAAACCTAGGGACCAGTATATCGTGATCCCTTGGGATTATCGACAAACCTCAGGTCAATCCATTATCCAATGCACAAGTCTTCAATTAGAGGCAGAATCCCATGAGTCCACTCCTAATCCTGAAATCTGTGTGGCTCAAAAAGTCGGCTCCGCCCCAAAAACTTTGAATAGTCAGGGTGTCCTATCGGGCATCATCCTATAGGGGCTTTTAGGCAACCAAAGTAGAAGTCGAGTGAGGGAAGAAATTCATGCAGCATCTAATGCCAATTCCCATAACTCGAATCAAGATAACCCCGAGGTACAACGATCTCAAAACCAAGACCAGCATAGGTCTAGGGGATCTAACCCAACCTCGAGCCACCATAGTACAGCTCATGATGTTCTGAACACTGTGCAAAGCAGAGGTATCAATCTAAACTGACCCTTAGGTGAGTTGGCCATCCAAGCTACCCTTAAAAGTCTAGTTGACCTAAGTTATGCTGTTCATGCCCCAGCTTACGGGTCGAACCCAAACCAAGGTAATGGTATAGGTCAACCCCTAGCACAACCGAGTCAGCCGATTCTTCAATCGGTCCCTCTATTTCACCCAGTCCAACAAATCGTGCAATTTTCGTAACCTGTGGAGACTCCAATGGATCAGTATGCCCCTCAGGCACAAATATATCAAACCACACTAGTGACCACAGCTCATCAATCTGAGGCCCATGCAGGCCAACATGTACTCCATGTCTCAACTCATCAATCTACACTTGGGAACCCACCGACCAGTAGGCCTACTATCATGTCAAATACCCAACAAGAAGGCACTTTAAAAGCAATGCAGGATATGCTTGTAAGAATGGGTATGCATGAAATTCTACCCCCAAAGGCCTATGTTTCTGAGACCCTTGGAGGTATGGAAGACCTTCCCCTGGGATTTGTCATCCTAGAATTTAGAAACAAGTTCAATGGGAAGAGCGACCCAGATACTCACGTCAATGTGTACCTCCTCTTTGTTCGATCTTTACGAGATAGGCCTAACCAGCTGAAGGCTATATTTCCACAAACATTGACTGGCAAGGCCTTAAACTGGCATCAGATAACAATGTCCGCTTGACTACACATCACTCCTGATGAAATGTTCAACCTAATTGTCTCTCACTACCATGGGTAGACACTAAGATCTCTCTACCAGGGCGATCTCAGTGCAAATTAACAAAACCTAAGAGAATACTTCAAGGATTTCATCGATCGATTATGTGAGGTGGTGATATGGGTCATAGAATGTCCACTTACAAACCCAGCCAAAATCTCCATAGTCTTAGAGAATGCCGCTCCTAAATACAGGACCTTCTTCAGCCAAGGTCTTAATCCCCACTCCTTCGACTCCATGATTGAGCGGGTGGCACAATATGAAAGTGCAAGAGGGACACCCCTCAGCACCAAGCCCGATAATAAACCGATAACGACTCCCCAAAATAAGAACAAAAACAATAACCAGGGGAATCCTTCCAGTCAAGTTAACAAGATTGTCGTTAACGGACCGGCTCAAGGTCAACCACTCAGCGCAACAATCAGAACCAAAATCGAAGAGGTCAGCCTAGAGCCAACGCTCAATATAATAACCAAAGGGGAGAGGATAATTGCACCCCCTCTCAAAGACTCATTAGCAAAAGTGTTGGAATTACTCTTGACTAGAAATATGGTTTATCTCCCGCCACCAATTGAACCACCAATTTCAAGTCACGAATAAGAGTAGGTGGTGCAAGTGGCATCAAAACCATGCTCATGATACTCAAAATTGCTTGTATTAGAAATGGGTGATTCAAGGGTTAATCAATAGGTGGGACATCACTGTCGCACTTAGAAGTCAACCTATCAAAGAACCTAACAAAAAATGGGCATCTTTGTTAATCCTCTCCCTAAAAATATGGTCACAACGACCGAAACGTTGAGAGCTCAAGACGAATCAAAAGAGAATGTCGTCATTCACATGATTGAGAGTGGAGGCGAAGAAGAGGATCCCAGTCCATTCATATTGGTTGTGATCATCACTTTCAATAACCCGAAGAAGATCTTTTGAGCCTTCTAAGAGGAAGCCCTTCATCTCCGAACCTCGATAATCTTCTCAAGTGGGACCGATATGACGAAGATGACACACTAGAGATCGATATGGTCAGGATCAATGAAAAGGAGGAGCCAACACCCCAAAGTCTCCCATTACACTTGCTAGGGCTGACCCTATCGAGCTTCAGGTTGGCAAGGTTGATTCCCTAACCCGAAGAGGCCGAGTGTTGAAACCCATTCAATTGATGATCGATACTCTCAATGAAAGAATAGGGAACACCTCAAAAGCCAGACAACTAGCGGGGGCCGCAGATCATGAGCCGAATAAATAAATTCAAGGATCTGCAACCACCTACTTTCTACCTGCTCACCTCGAGAAGATTCAGGCTCAAATCTCCATCTTGGAGTTGCTCACCAATTCACCAGCACACAGAGCCCAGATCGAAAAGGTCCTCACTAAGACACACATCCCGAGCAACACACAACTGGATGAGTTGTTCGGAATGATCGACCAACTAATGGCACCAACATCAATCGTGTTCACGGACGATGACATCCCAACCAGCTTCAACCGATTTCATGTCCAACCTCTGTACATCACTCTTTTTATGCAAGGATATGAGATACGAAGAGTGCATGTTGATAATGGGGCATCCTTAAACATATGCCCTATGAAAACAGTGAAATAGATAGGCAAAATCCCAGATGACTTCGAGCCGTGTCAACTAACTATCGCCGCATACGACGAGACCAAGAGACAAGCCAAAGGCATACTACCTCTCACACTCAAGATCGGCCCTACCATCCAAATAATAAAATTTTATATCTTGGACATAAAACCTTCATTCAACATGCTTCTAGGAAGACCATGGGTCCAAGAAAACCTCATGGTCGCCTCTACACTCCATCAATGCCTAAAAGTTCCGACTAAAAATGGTGTCACGAAGGTATGTACTGAACCCTCTGTTTTTCTCAATCCTAATATACATAATGGGAAGCTAGTCGTAGGGGTCGAGCTTGGAGAAATCTCTCGCTTCCTTCGAGCAAGCCAATTGTGCCACCTTACACCTAGAGGTCGGTGACCCCGTTCCTCAAATTTTACAAACTTCTACATCAATGGAGGACATCATCCAATGTCAACATCGATATGGTTTCGGGTCCCTCGAGGGATACTATTTCAATATCCATTGAAAATTCAAAACATGGTAAAATTGATAACAATGAAAAAAAAAATTCAAAAATGGCGAACACCCAAGATAGCCTGATAACGGTTCATAATACCTAAGATGACGAATTGGATGACCAAGACAACGATTAAGAGAGCCAAGAGTCTGAAGAAATCTCTCAACCTGAGGAACTCACTTCCCATGTTGAGCAATTCATGAAGAGGTTCGATGGTGACCCAACGACTATCATCGAAGAGACGATCATGTAAACCTAGGAACTGAGAAGGACCCAAGGTTAGCCAAGATTGGAACCTCCTTATCTCTTGAGGAGCGGGAAAATATGATTTAATTTCTCAAAGAATATCGCGATGTCTTCATCTGGTCATATGATGATATGCCAAGGTTAGATCCCACATTGGTGCAACATCACTTAATATTCAACAAAGGAGCAAAGCCTATAAGGAAGAAACTCCGACATCAGAAGAGCCATCTTGAGCTCAAAATTAAGGAAGAAATCGATAAACTGCTAAAGGCGAAGTTCATTATCCCCGTTGGTTACTTAGAGTGGTTGGCCAACATAGTGGTCACACCCATTCCAGTGTGTGTCGACTACCGAGACCCCAACAAGGCATGCCTAAAGGACAATTTTCCATTACCAAATATAGATGCCTTGGTTGACAATACTGTGGGGCACGAGATGTTGTCATTCATGGACAGCTTCTCAAGAAACAATCAGATCCTCATGGCAGAAGAAGACCAAACCAAAACATCGTTCAGAATGCAATTGGGAACCTACTGCTATTGTGTCATGCCCTTTGGCCTAAACATGCAGGGCCAACTTATCAACGGGCAATGACTAGCATCTTCCATGACTTAATGCATACCATTATGGAAGACTATGTCGAT
>NW_006499799.1:3710636-3733496 GCF_000471905.2 Amborella trichopoda
AAAGAACTCCGAAAATATCAACTCAAACTCAATCCACAGAAATGTGCCTTTAGAGTTGAATTTAGCAAATTACTAGGCTTTATAGTAAGCCAAAAAGACATTGAGGTGGACCCATCCAAAATACGAGCCATCACTAAAATGCCTCCTCCTCGGAACATTAGAGAAATATGTGGGCTTCAAGGTCGCATACAAGCCATAAGGCGTTTTATTTTACAATTGGCAGACAAGTGTGCCCCGTTCAATATGCTCCTTAAGAAGGATACCCCATTCATATGTGACAATGAATGCCAAGAAGAGTATGCCCGTTTCATAAAGAACAACATTGTTCCTGAACCAATCATTACTGAGAATGGATCTAACTTCAAAAACGAAAGGGTCACCAAGGTGTGCAAAAAGTTTGGGAGAATACAAAAACTTCAACACACCTTACTACTCCTAAGGAAACGGGCAAGCAGAGGCCACAAACAAAGGACTTCTCAGAATTATGGACAGAATAATAGAAGGTAGCAAAGATTAACACGAAAAGCTAAATGAAGCGCTATGGGCCTTATCCATGCACTGTCCGCACCACTCAACTCAACATCGCCTAGATGGCCCTTTTCCATGGAGAGTCTTGATATCATCAGGATGATCTCACCAAAATCCTCAAATGGCCACGTTTTATATTAACGGCTACAGAGTACTTCATCAAATGGGTAGAGGCCGCATTATGTGTCAAAATTAAAGGACAACATGTTGCCCATTTCATAAAGAACAACATTGTATTCAGATTCATTGTTCCTGAGTCAAGCATTACTGACAATAGATCTAAATTAAAAAATGAAAAGGTTGACAAGGTGTGCAAAAAGTTTGGGATAACACAAAACCTCTCCACACCTTACTACCCCCAAGGAAATGGACAAGCAGAGGCCACAAACAAAGGACTTCTCAAAATTATAGACAGAATAATAGAAGGTGGCAAAAACTGACATGAAAAGTTCAATGACGAGCTTTGGGCCAACTGGACAATTGAAAAGACTCCTAATGGCATGACCCCATACTCATTGATGTATGGTATGGCAGCAATGTTACCCATTGAAGTTGAGTTACCCTCTCTCCGAGTGCTTATTCACAAAAATTTAAATGAGGAACAAAAGATTGAAGCACGAATCACTGACCTCGTTAATTTCGATGAAATATGACTATGAGCAACACAAAATATCGTTGCTTACCAGTGTAGAATCGAGAGGGCATACCAAAGGAACGTTGTTCTTCGACAATTCAGAGAAGGGGACATGGTACTCAAGAAAATCTTCCACACTCCTGTAAATCTATACCCTTTAAGCTATATCAAACCTAATTGGGAGGGGCCATTCGTGGTTACTTGATTGCATGTTACAAGATAAAAAATTTGGAGGGGTACAAACTAAACAACCCCATTAATGCGATGTATCTCAGAAAATACTACCCATAACAGGCTCAAAAGAGTGGTGAAAACCTAAAAAGGCACCACAAAGAAAAAATAAATAAAAAATAAAAAAAATGGACGTGGTCAAAACCCTAAAAGGTGTCACGGTAAAAAAAAAAAAGAATAAGAAAATCTCTAAGAAGGAGCTTCCGATTACACAATATTGCACAACAAAAACACGCAAGTACAAACAAGTACTTGCAAGTTCCAACAATAGTACACAAGCAGACCCTGAGGACAAAGACTTCTCCTAAACCCCGCAGGTTCCTAACGAAACCAACTTAGAAAGATGTGGGAGGATGACATGAATGGAAAACCGAAGTGACTTCAAAGAAACCTGGAAGAACGTCAAGACCTCTCCAAGATGGAAGGACCTCTCCAAGATGGAAGCCCGACAACAATCTAGATAACTCTTCATGGACCCGTGAAGCATAGGATGAAAGCTCCAAAGGTAAAAGAACAACTTCGAAACTTTTGAGTTCTCATGATTCCACAAGGAAATCCTTTCATCATCTTCAGGTAAAACTTAATAAAGAAAATGACCGCCAAAGGGGCCACAGGTGGCAGAACTATAAGGCCGATGCATTTTGAAAATGCTTTTTCAATCTGATTGTTAAAACTGTCCATTTCCAAAACCCTTTTTTAAAGGACTTCCTCCATCACTGCAAGAGGTTAAACTATTAGTCAATCTGGACTCGTCCTCGAAGCCAACTTCCTACGCCCTGTTATGAAAGCTTTAAACTAGTTAGGCACTCCATAATTGTATGAGTATAACTACCAACTACCACATATCAGAGATGGGTGAACCTTGCCAATGAAAAAATTGGCTAGTCTGGGAGCATTTTTCTCTCGACAGGATCCCCTGAGGAAAAATGAGGCAAGCTCATCCCTGTGCGTGCATATGATGGCCCAATAACCATGAATTCGACGCAAAAACCCTATAACTAGGGGGGTGAGTTTTGTAAAAAATTTAGTTTAAAAATAGTATGTAAAAAAAAGTGTTCTATTATGGTTCAAAATAAGAACCCCCCAACAGGGCAGCAACAAGAAGAAAATAAAAAATAAAAGAGATTCCATAATCACAAGAGATCAATCAGAACAGAAAACAAAATTCTAGGTATCTCAAAACTTTGATTTTATTAATCCATTGAAATGGGCTTATTACAGGCGTTCACGCCATCAAACTTGGTCTTATGACCGAAATTTCTACTGTCTCAACGAGGACATACGAGGAAAAAAAAAAGAAGAAGAAAAAAAAAACAATTTTGAGGGGTGACACTGGACACTAGCCGTGTCACCCAGACAGAGGAGACACCACCAGTGTTGCCCAAACCAGACCCTCCCGGTTCAGTCCGGGCTTTTTCTAGAAAATTTCAATGGAAAGAATAGGAGATCCAGGGGCCAAAACCAGACAAAAAACTGAGTTGCAGGGGAAAAATAAAATAAAATTGAGTTTGAAAATATACTGGCAAAATCAGGATACTGCCTCGATGAATCGGTCTCCTCGTGTGACCCGGTCATGAAGACCTCGGTAGATGCCCGCCAACACGTTCAGAACAATGATGTAACCCACTCGCTCCTAGAAGGCATGGGCTTAAGGAATAAGAGAACTACGAACCGTCTTACAACCACTTGGAAAAAGGATGGATCCTAATAATACGAAAAAGAAAAATACGGATCTGCTCGGTGACTCGAGACCACTTTCGATTTCGGACCGACAACTCCATATCGACCCACTAACCATGCGAAGAGTACGAAGCCCTCAACAGTCACGCACCTATGATGGAATGATCGTCGGTGGTAGTAGAAGGTTGATACACAATCCCGGCCAAACTCAAGCCAGAAATCCAGACAACTTCTTCCAAAGTTGGTGTTGTCTCGCCTGCAGGAAGGAAGAAGGTGTTTGTTTGATAGTTGAACCTCTCAGCAAGAGCCTCAAGGAGTGGGAAGTTTACATGACAAGAGGCCATGTTCAAGATGCCTATCATCGAAACTGAAGCCAAGAAGGCCACAAGCTCGGGCCATTGTCGAGAGGAAAGAAACCAACCCCTGAACCAGGGCCTAATGAGAAAGCTGTAGACACCTCGAGAGACTTCATCTGATAAAAGGCCTTATGAGATATGGTAGGGCAGACCTTTAGGGAAGTGCCTAACCTAGGAAAAAGAGGGGACGCTTCCTCCTCTCTTCCATTGCCAACCTGCTCGAAAACATCCCCCTTGCCCTTGGAGATTCTGTTGTCCTTCTTAGGGGTCATGAAAGCCTAAGGATGAGTGCAAGAAAAACCAGCAAGATCAGAGGGAAGATGATGAAGAAGGAAGAAGATGAAAATGGGAAGTACAAAATTGCGTTTCTAATATGAGAGAATAATGGGAAGGGGGATGATTTTTATAGAAAAAAAGAAATCCAACCCATAACGCATCTTGTAGCTATCCACTTCGACCAACACAGGATTTAGATAACCCAAAAACTCAGAAAATGATAAATGTCTATTTTGGGGGTCAGAGGTCTGGGCGACATGCCTGGTGTCTCCCAATTCTGTACTCAGACATGGGCGACACCATCCGTGTCGCTAAGGCTACATTGGTATAGTTTTTTGAAAAAAGGTTCCTTCTCATCCCAGCATGTTCCAAAAAACAAAAACATCTATTTTTGTAGGATATTTTTTGCCAAAAACCCCTTTTTCATCCCCCAAACTCTCACATAAAAAAAAACAAAAAAAAAAAAAAATTGTTGGGTGACACGCCTAGTGTCACCCAACCTGTGTGGGCGACACTTGCTAAAAAAGATGTTTTTTATTATTATTATTCCCCAGCATTTACAGAAAAAAAAAAAATAGTTGAGCGACACCAGCCGTGTACCTGGGCGACACTACCAATGTTGCCTGAAAAATGTTTTCCCAAAAAATGCACCCATTTGATTTTAGGGACTTCTGAGAACCAAATTTGGTTTTTCCATGTGTTTTTACGAGTATTTTCAAACATTTTAATTAGTTTTCAAAAATTTCAATCGCTCCTCAGTGGCAAGAGCCTAAACTGCCAACTACTTTCCAAAATTTTAAAAAAAATAAAATAATAAAGAAAACGCTCCTCGGTGGCGTGAACCTAAACGACCAACCAAAGTCCAATTCAAAAAAAGTCAAACTCGTGCAACGTAAAAGAGCCTAGACAGATACTTTCTAGCCCCATATGACACAAAAGGTCGATTGTATGTAAGGCACAACCACCCTGTTCAATGGAAAAATGTCAAACTTGTGCGATGTAAAAGAGCCAAGACAAGTAACGTCTAGCCCCGTATGACGCAAAAGGTCGAGTGTATCCAGGGCACAACCACCTTGTTCGATGGAAAAATATCAAACTCGTGAGACATAAAAGAGCCAAGGTACGTACCATCTAACCCCGTATGACGTGAAAGGTCGGTTGTATCCAGTTCAACGTCAAACTCGTGCGATGTAAAAGAGCTGAGACAGGTATCGTCTAGCCCCGTATGACACAAAAGGTCGGGTGTATCCAGGGCACAACCACCCTGTTCAATGGAAAAACGTCAAACTTATGCAACATAAAAGAGCCGAGGAAGGAACTGTCTATCCCCGTATGACGTAAAAGGGTTGGGTGTATTCCGTCTATCCCCATATTGACGTAAAAGGGTCGGGTGTATGGTTCACCATTTGCATGACGCAAAACTACTTAGAGGACTCTATGGTTATAGGAGTTAAAACTACTAACCAACCTTGTTTTTTGAAATATCTTTCTCTTTTCAAAATTTTCACAATATGTCTTGTGTTTTAAAAAACTTTAATTTCTTTGTTAAAATCGTAGCCTATCCCTGCTCCGGGTTCTAATTCAAACATCCCTCTATCTTCAAATTTTCAAAATAGACTTTTAAAAAGAAGGATCTTGGACACCCGTATATGATGATTACCGCATTGCCGCGATTGCCACGTTGTCACCTCGTCTTTATCTTCGGAATCGATCAAACAAGTCTCTTCTCATAGAAAGCCTTTTCCTATAAACAGCCTTAGGAAATCCTAAGGAAATCAAAGAAGATGTCAGGATTAAATTTTTCAAATTGTAAAACCCCTAAAGTTAAATGGCATGGCCAGAAAATACAACTCAAGTTTCAAGCTTGTGTAACTCATCGACATCTCACATCGAAAACCCTAGGAGGAAAAGTGCCCTAGGTACGTGAGCTCGATGAGCGCAACGACTTGGAGAGATTAGTTGGTGTGCCCTCTAACCTTGTGATGTCAGGAATAAATTTAAAATTTTCGCAATATTTTTTATGTTGACCTGCCCCTCGAAGAACAAGGAATGTCAAAATGTCTACATCTTTACCACTCACCTATCCCTCGAAGGATATGGAGTGCCAAAGAGGGGCAACTGTAGACACCCCATTTTAAATCTTACAAATTCTATGGTTTTCTGAACCCTTAGGATCACATTCTCCTAGTAAATCCAAAATCCATAATTCACACAGCC
This sequence comes from Amborella trichopoda, assembly GCF_000471905.2. Next base: position 3,716,559 of record NW_006499799.1, read on the forward strand.
TACCATGTGACCCAGAACCAATCTACTTGCCTGGAACCCTTCAGAAACCCTGTTTCGACCGAGAATCCCGCAAATGCCCCCTTTTACCAAAAAAATCATTAAAAATAGCAAAACAATCTATTTTGACTCAATTGTTTTCTGGTAGCTTCACAAGAGGCTAAGAAACACACTTGAAAAGAAAATTTTCAATTTGGAGCATTTTTTGTCTAGACTAGGCGACATGCCTGGTGTTGCTCAGCTTTAGGCAACACTACAAGTGTCGCTCTGCCCCTTTTGCCCCAAATCCTTTTTTTGTCTCTTTTGGGTCTTTTTTTATGATATTTTTGGGCGACAATGCCAGTGTCGCCCAAATTCGCACCCTAAAAATGGATATCTTTGACCAGGGATTTGTTGGTGATGGAAATATATCCTTCCCAACAGATCTTAAGCCCTTGTATATCTCTTTTTCGTGGCTATTTAAGGGTAGATGAGGTTAGAAATGAGACAAAAAAATAAAAAATCTACATGAGAGATTGAAAACCCTAGACATCTAGAGGAACCGTAAGCCTGAGAAAATGTAAACCTAAGGAACAACAACCTTAGATCTAAACTATCTTTAGGGCACAACAACCCTTCTACACCAGAGATCAGCTGGTCAATATCTGAATCAAAGAGGCAAAGAGGATGCTAGTGCTGATATGGGTGAGCCCTCAAAGGCTTGGGACCATTCGGCCTAGTTTAATATTGTTTCTTTTTCTTTCTTTCTTCTTCTTTTACTGTTTTATTTTAATTTGATCTATTTTTATTATTTTGCTTTTAAAATCATATTTTTAGTATTTTGGATCATGCTGGCTCTGTCACAGATCTGACAGTAGATCTGCTTGTTTTTGGGCAAATCTAGCTTCAGATTTTAGTTCGATGTGTCCCACTTTCTCTACCACATCTTTTTCATTAGTTTAAGGTGTTAACAAATATTCGTCAAAAGATCTATCTGATTTTCATCATAAACATAGTGTTGTGCAAAAAAAAAGGAGATTGCAGATCAAGGGAGGCGCGTCCAAACCAATTGAAGTAGCTGGGGGACTTTCCGTCGTGATCTAAGAGCGTGCCCGCACGAGTCAGCCCAAGTAAGTCACGGACCCAGGTGAGGTTGCTCTTCACCTCATGTTTTAAATTCCTCTCACACCAGTTGGGCACCTACCCTTGTTCTGTGAACAAGGTTCCCGAGAGAGCAGTCTCAAGTCCTGGGTCTTTCGGACCAGAGACACATGTCACTTGATCACCTAGATCTGGGGAGGTAAGATCAAGGCATCCAGCCATACCCGCCTAAATATTCTCTCTCCTCTCTCTCTCTAAACTGTGACCCAAAATCTCAAGCAAAAAGGGGAATTTTTAATTGATGAAAGTCCTCGTTTTACAAGAGCACATCACTTGCTTATAGAGTTTAGGTCTAAACATGGGATACCTAAATTTTAACCTAATTGATGAAAATTAACCATTAAATGAATTAAAGAAATTCTAAGAAAAGGGGCAAAATGATGATTTTGCCCCTGCACCAACAATCTGGAAAATTCCAAATCACTCCCTATAATGGCCATGCAATCTTCACGATCTTTTAGGATCCGTTCGTGATTTTTCCGGTCTTCATCTGACCAAAATATTATTCTTTTCTTGACTGGCTCGGGAAGATGATCGTTTCGATACTCATTTCAAGCCATGGATCAGACTCTCAGGCCATGATCATGACGCTGCAAAAATATGAGAAAATGTGTGACCTTAGATTTAAGATTTAGCTTGTTTGTCAGTGTCTTTATCTGATTTCTTTGTTGTAGCATGATGATCATGTTTTCTACTGTCGTTTTACAAAAATAACAACTCGATTTGGTGCTCGGACAATCATTTTCCAAATTGGAAAATTTTAGCCGGAGTTTGGTCTCCGGTGGTCGAAAATTGCAGCAACTTCGTACTCATCGTGGGTCGAATCTAACTGTCCATCACGTTCGAGGTTTGGCTCAGATGAAGCCTCTGACTTTGTGCTCATAATGGGTCTGGCTTTGGACCAATTCAATGTGCGAGTGTTGTGATGTGGCCATTCGATCGAGGGGAGGTGCTGCTTGAAATTCCCTTCTACTTTTATAACTTTCTTGCGAATTTCTCTCTTCGATTTCTCTCGGCTCGATCCATGTCATCATATGTGCCGCATATCAAATCGACCGGATCGACGAGACGAACATACTCCCAAAATTTGGGCTCTATCCGGCCTGGGATGAGGGGCAATGGAAAGTTTACCCCTGAAATTGTGAAGCACAGTTTCTATTAATGGAAAATATTTCATCGAGAGTGCACCGTAATAGTGTACGATCTATCCATTTTAGGTAATTTGGCCATAACTTGCTTTAGAAGCATCCAAATGCGTCGAAAATTGGTACCCAAGGATTTTCGAATGTTCTAGATCCAACGGCAAAGGTTTGGAGACCATTTGACACTCCAATAATGGTTATGTAGTTCAGAGTCCATTTTCAGCACGATAGAGGCAAAATTTCTCGAAACTATTTTGTCGTCTGCACTGCCTAAAACTTGTCAAATTGTGACGAAACTTGGCAAGTGTTCTTAGGAGACCCTTCAGCAAGATCTGAAACCTTCTTAGGCCATTCTGAGACTTTTGAAATTTTCACTTATGGATCAGGGCTTATTGACCTACGGCTTCATAGTCCACAAGCATTTTGGTACCCACGGACCTAGGTCATGAACTGTTCTCTCCTTATTCATATCGGGTACACAAGTGATGGAAAATACCCTCATATAAGCTCAACCTGAGTTCAGGGCAGCTCATGAGCTTGAAGAAGTCTTACATAGACTTGTTTCGGGTCAGAAAATGCCAACTCTGGGCAGCCCCCAAGTCTCAAGTATGGTAGAAATCATACTTACAAATGGGGCAAAGAACAAAATCTAGAGTGAGGATCTAAATAAGCCAGTCACTCCCGATCAACCAATGATAAAAAAAGCCTCAATCAACTCTTCATAAGTTTATGAGGGGTTTGCCATGTGGGGGTATCTTTGAAGTCTTAAAAAAGGAAAAAATTGATCCTGAGAAAGTTATGGAGCATATAGAAAAGAGCAATGTTACCCTCTGAAGATGCCATCATATGCTCGCTTAAGAAAAATATCCTCCGGATGATGCAAGTTCTGAGCTATGAAGAGACCGGTCTCACTGCCTTATGGCAAGGGAATGACCTACCATTGCCATCCACCGTCTTCATCAACATCTCGGCTCATCAGGCTGAAATCGAGAAGCAAGGCAGTACTATTAAACTACTTCAAAGGGATGAGAACCTCATTGCCAAGATAAGCCTCATGAACAAGGAAATGACTCTGCCACCATTCATCCCCTCTACTCCTTTTCCCGGATTCTTCCTAGAATCTCAGAGATTTGATGAACTAGAGTCTTCTTTGGTCAATTCAAATGATGCGTCCTCCCTCACCTTCATCCGCCCAATCACTCCATCCTCTTATGAGAGCTCGTTACTTTCATTTGAGGAAAACAACTCCCTAATAGTGGCAGAAGTTTCCCCCTCTACTGGCAATCTATCTAAATTGACCTCTCCATGCCCTAAAGATTCCATGATCCCCTCTGAGGTTGATTGCATGCTCTCCCCTTACCTCAAAAGCCCCATGGGTTCTCTTGATGTTGACAATGCAACCTTATCATCTTATGAGAGTTGCAAATCCTCATTTGAGGGTGTGGAGCTCGATACTGCTGATCCGACCTCCCTCACCCCCATACATCCAATCACCCCATTCTCTGAGGAGAGCTCGTCACTCTCATTCAAGGAAACCCACCCCCTAATAATGAATGAGATGAAGCACATTCCCTCTACTGGTAACCTCATTAAAGTGGTTTTTCCATGCCCTGAAAATGCCATGATTCCTTATGAAATCAATGGCATTCTCTCTCCATATCTCGAAAGCTTCATATGCTATCTCGATGATAATAATGTGCATTCATCGTCCTATGAGAGTTTCACATTCTCATTCAATGAGGCGGATATCTATGCTTTGAGAAGTGAAGCAGACTCAAGGGAAAGCCGAATAACCATCATCAATAATGCAGTTGAATCAACAGTTGAACCCATGATCGAAAACTCCATCGAACAAGAGGCATGTGGTGAGAAAACTATATTGGAGTGTATCGCCCTAAATGAAGAAGAAGCTTTCGAGGTAATCAGCCCCAAAGCCTCCATTATCCTTTGCTCCCCATTGAGAAGAAACTTGACCCTTCAAGGGAAGAAGAAACTCCAAGATTAGTTGTTAATTCCATGGTGATCAATAAAACACTAAAAACCTATGGAGACGAGATTGCGCAGCTTAAGGCCACATTAAGGTAGTTGTAAGCCGAGATGAATCCAAAGAAGAAATGATGAAAATCATGCATGAAGAGGTGTTGGTGTCCCATGAGGTCGCGCGTACTCCCGCGGCATGCCAAACCTCCCAACCACCATGTTAGCCCATTGAAATGATGCCATCAAAAGAAGAGCTGCTCCCACCCACACCTACCTCATTCCCAGTTCATCCTCCCTTGACTCAGAATGAAGAATTTGAAGAACATAGTGACACAAGCACTAGTTAGGTATAATGTTTCAGGCATGGAACAACCAAGTCACTAACAAAATCCATACCCAGCTTATGTTGACCAAACTCCATTCCCTCCGAGCTATCAAATTCCTTATTTCCCCAAATATGATGGCACATGCTTGCCACAACAACCTATACTTTGTTTTTTCTTGTGGCGATACGATGAACGATGAACAATGAACATCTACTGCTCTGACAATTTGTGAGAACCCCTACGAGAGCCGGCCTCAAATGGTAATCTCAGCTAGGACCCAATTCAATTTTCATCATGGGATTAAATGCAAGAATAATTCCTCAAACGCTTCTATGACATAGAAAGGAATGAGGAACTTTATGTACTTCTTGATGTAAAGCAAGAGCCGCAGGAGCCACAAGAGCTAGTGATCGAGTACATCAGAAGGTGGCACAATCTGGCCAATCCAGTGGACGAGCTTCAAGAAGTGGAATACTATGTAGAAAGAATGCGCCAAGAATTGTCAATATATGTCAGTGCAACGTGCCCCTCCACATTTGCTAAAATGATTGAAAAAGCATGTGCGAATAGAAGACTTGTATAAGAACCATGACAAAATGTTTGAGCCCTTCAACGATGCCCGATACCATGCACTCTTTGTGCCAAAACAAGCCAAGAGTTATTCCTTTAATGAAGGCATGGTCCCTGGTTACTTGGAGCTCTCATCTTCAAGGGAATGATCTAGCTACCCGCCCCAAAAAGGCCAGAGGAAGTCGAAAGAGTTGATGAGCCCAATTATTGACAATACCATTGAATGCTTGGTCATATGACCAAAGATTGTCATGCTACTAAAAACATCATCCAAGGGTTCATAAAAAATGGGCAGTTAAACTTGGGGCCTAATTCTGTGCATGATGAGTCATGAGACCAATGGTCCAAGCCAAAGACCTTAAACAATACGGCATTGGTCCAAACTATATGACCCTAAACTATAGCCCATGTCTTGGTGGACCTTAAACACACCTCCCCAACTTTTTTGTCCAGCAGACTATGGTTACGTGAATTTTGTTTTGTTTTTTCATTTCCTTTGTGGTTGGCTTTGATACTGAAAATTCCTTCTTTTCAAAGTATTGTGAGACTCCAGCTCGAGTGGCACTCGCTACTTGTGGTCGTGACCCCACACCCTATTGTCCTCAGACGGGCTCGAGCCTAGCCCTTTGCGGGTCTCACAGGGATGGTAGGGAACGGGGTCATGACAAGTAATTATAGTATCAGAGTAGCCAGGATAGGATTGAAGGACCCAGAATTTTTCGAAAGTAAGTGCACGGTGGAAGGAAGCACGCAGCAGAAGTAACTGCACGATGAAAAAAAGCGTGCGGCAGAAGTAAGTGCACAGTGGAAGTAAGAGTGTTACAGAAGTAAGCGCGTGATGGAAGTAAGCTCACAGAAGAAGTAAGCGCGCGACAGAAGTAAGTTAGCGGTAGAAGTAAGCGCACTACAGAAGTAAGCACACTGTGGAAGCAAGCACGGGACGGAAGCAAGCGCACAACGAAAGTAAGCGCACGACAGAAGTAAGCGCGCGACGGAAGTAAGACTGTGGCAGAAGTAAGCGTGAGGCAGAAGTATGCGTGCGGCGGAAGTATGCGTGCGGCGGAGGTAAGCGCGTGCCAGAAGTAAGCGCACGATGGAAGTATTTGCGCAGCGGAAGTAAGCAAGCTACGGAAGTAAGCGCGGGGCGAAAGAAAAGAGCACGACAGTGTACTTGCGACAGCAAGAACATAAAGCCACGAGTGAGCAAGGGGTATCGCCATGCACTTAGCGCTGGCTGTGCAATGCCGGCTATAGCATTGCCATGCATGGTTAGTGTTCGCCACTTGCCCAGCTGCATGGGTTGTAAGTGCCACTTTTTTGAAATTTCATTTTGATTTCTAGTTATGGATTACGATTTAAAAACATGTCACTGCCTTCACTGCACAACAGATTTCAAGTTTAATGTCTCTATTATTTTATACTTTTGAGAGGCCAAACAAGGTTCAATTGCTTTCAAATACCCTATTTGAAATATGGTTGTGTCTGCACAAAATTGATTTTGGAACTTTCTTTAAATTCTAAGTGAATTGAAAGTTATGACCCTATTTATAACTAGATGTCACGACTTGAAATTGCAGCCGTAACACTGATGGACACTATTACTGTTATTTTGTGACACCGACATCGAGGTTTTGTGACTCTGATAATGTTATCATGCGATACCAATACCGCCACCTTGTGTTCGTGATACGGGGTTTCTGTAATATGAATAATGAATACTATAAAATGTGATATGAGTACTGATATCTAACTGCTACTCAATGGGTCTTCTATTGGTAGTGGACCTTCTATTTCTGTTATGTGAATATTGATATCTGCTGCTATGCAATGGGTCTTCCATTGGTAGTATACTTTCTATTTCTGTTATATGAATATTGATATCTGACTGCTACGCAATGGGTCCTCTATTAATAGTAGACCTTTTGTTTCTGTTATATGAATACTGATATCTGACTGCTACGCAATGGGTCCTGCATTGGTAATAGACCTTCTATTTCTTTTATATGAATACTGATATCTGACTGCTACGCAATGGGTCCTCCATTGGTAGTAGACCTTTTGTTTTTGTTAGATGAATATTGATATCTGACTGCTATGCAATGGGCCCTCCATTGGTAGTGAGGTATACTGTACCTCGACTCCTATGATAGGATTGGATTCGAGATGTAACTGTAATTAACTGGGAGAGTACTGCCCCCCAAATTGTCGTGGGCACTACGCATTGGGTCCTCCATTGGTAGTGTAACGCCCTCTCACCTAAGGGCATAAGAGCTTACAAGGCCTCAGCCTATAAAAGACCCCAAAGCGAGCTGGGGATGTGTGCGTGAGTAATGATATTACGAAGTGGGACCTCCACTTGTCATTATCCCCCCTGCTGAATGATGGTAGAAGTCCCAAGTTTCAGGGTTAGCTTGACCTGATCAATGTGACTTCTACTTCGAGAGTAATTTGTTTTGTTCTGCTTATCTAGATTCGTCTGTTCTATTTATTTTAATTCGGTATTCTATGTGAACATCTGATTGTATCTGTACTATAAAGATTGAATCTTACCATCGTTATACAGCATTCATATATACTCTGATGTGTGACCATACTCTATGAGACAAATGTGATTTCTGACAAACCATGGACATGTTATTACGTATTTACTAATAGTCAGGTATGTAAGGGTAGTGATCTACTTACTGAGCCTATTGCTCACTCCATTTATTTCATCTGTGTGGAGAATTAGTGCCCGATTGCGTGTGGCGAGCAGCGAACCAATGATAGCAATTGTTCATAGTTCAAACTGATTTAGGATTTTTCTTCTTGGCATTGTAGGCGCCGGGTGGCATTCCCACGTATTATTCTTTTTGATGTAATATTTTGAGATGAATGTTAAGCTTGTAAGCCTCAAACCTTATTGTAAAGACTTTGTAGATGAAAGAAGTTAATGGTTTAAATTTATTCAGTTTCTACCGCTTGATAGATGAGTTTTTTCTTCTTATCGTGGTTTGCTTGATTTCTTCACTTTTAATATGTGTTGATGCCACTCCCACCTGAGTAACGTACGCGACCTCCGGTCATGATCTCGCACTCTATTGCCCTCCAGAGGGGTCAGGGGGCGGGGTCGTGACAAGGATTCTTGGCTTAGAGTCTTAGATTAGCCCATTGGGTGACTAGCGTCTGGGTGTTCCTGTTTTAAGTTAAGATGTCGAGGGCTCGCGCTAACAATTCTAGTGCGATTAATGGGAGTACCACAATTCTAGTGCGATTAATGGGAGTACCAAGGTTTTCGGGGAATTCTTTATGATGCTGGGGCCATGACTCGAGTCATGAAGGATTGTATGCCAGCCCTGGTTGTTCTTGCCCCAGGTCATGTAGATGATGGAATAGTTGAAAGGTTTAAGAGATATGTACCACCAGCATTCTCAAGGCAAGGAGGGGCAGAAAAGGCTACTAGATGGAGGAGGCAAGTAGAGAAGATCTTTGAGGTCTTACAATGCTTTGATGAGCAAAAAGTAAGATTGGGTGCCTTCATGCTAGAAGGGGATGTCGAGCATTGGTGAAATTCAGTAATGCAGTCCAAGATGATGTCAGGGACTACGGCCACATGGGAGAATTTCCTTGTGGAATTTGATAAGAAGTACTTCCCCAACTTCGTCCAAGAAGGGAAGGAAGTAGAATTCATCCAGCTGCAACAAGGGACGATGTCGATAGAGCAGTGCATAGCCAAGTTTGAGGAACTTTTTTGGTATGCGCCGCATATTATCAACACAGAGGCTCGCAAGGCGAGAAAATTTGAGAGGGGCCTCAGACCAAATATCTGGGGGAGAGTGATATCAGCCAATCTTAAGGTGTTCTCTCCATTGATGGACCTAGCAATGAAGATCGAGAAGGATTGTGAGAAGCACCAGCTAAGGAAGGAAGGGAAAGTAAGGCACCCACCATCTGAAAATTTTGGGAGGAAGGCTCGACCACCGCCAAAGAGAGACTTTAGGGGAAAGACTAAGCAGGGCAATGTGAAGACCCATAAGACTTTCCTGAGTGATGTGAGGGAGAACCAACGCCCGACATGCTCGTATTGTGGGATGCGCAACCACTCTATAGTTGAATGCTACAAGAACACAAGAGCGTGTTTCGGGTGTGGCAATCCTGACCACATGATAAAGGCCCGCCCTATGATGAAGCCGAAGAACAAACTGAAGACTCAGGGTCGGGTTTTCGCACGCATGGAGCAAGAGGCTAAGGCTTTTACCTTAGTAATCCGAGGTATACTCTTTGTTTGTGATAAAGAAGCTAGAATTCTGATAAACCTTGGTTCTTCTCATGCTTTTGTTGCACCTCATTTTGCATGTCATCTAAATGTTGAACCTTCACCTCTTGACTATACTTTATAAGTGTGCACGCCTATGGGGAACTTTATGGTGATTGATACTGTGTACAAACAGTGTGGGGTTTTACTTGAGGGGTGTGTCCTGCCTATAGACTTGATAGTCTCAGATATTCAGGACTTTGATGTTATTTTGGTCATGAACTGGTTGTCCATGCACCATGTCACCCTTGACTGTTATAATAAAAATGTGACCTTTAGACACCCAACCAGTCAGAGTTACACTTTGTTGGTTTCAAAGATGCTTCCTGTATACCCTTTATTTCAGCCCTTCGGGCTCATCATCTTTTGGCTAGAGGAGGCGTCGTGTACTTAGCTATTGGTTGGGTGCCTCGATCTGACCTTGGGTCTCGAGGTGAAGACCCTAACTACGAAGATCTGGACGTGTGGTGGCTAGGGTCCTGAGATCGTTCTCTCGGAAACCTCGACTCATAGGGGATACGCGTGCACTATGTAAGCAAGGTACCAACTAGTGAGAAAGGAATTAAGGTCATGAGGCAAGACTTACCTCACGATGGGTCCATGACACACTCGGGCTGCTCGTATATGCGTCATCTTAGATCACGAAGAAAGCCCCCCAAGCCTGAGACTGGTTCGAACTCGACTCCCTTGACCTCCTTTCTTCCTTCTTGCAAGATCACACACAAGTTCAGAAAACCCCCAGCTTATCATCAGGTGAGTACACACACATGTGTGGTTAGGTGCCTCGATCTCGCCCTCCAGATCCAGATGATCTAATGGCACGCGTCTCGGGTCTTGGGGGAACCCGAGACTTTAAGATCGCTCTCTCAAGAACCTCGCTCAGGAGCGAGGGTAGGTATACCAACCGATAAGAGAAGAATTTAAGGTGGGTTCGGGACTTACTCAGGTTGGCTCGCGTGGGCACCCTCTTAGATCACGAAGAAAGCCCCCCAGTCATAAAACTGGTTCGAAATCGCCTCCCTTGGCTTGTACTCTCTTGTTTCTGCAATCACACACGCATGGTTAATTTACAGGACAAGTGGGTCAAGTGACCCCTCCTTGTTTTTAGGCGAATGCACATAGTCATGCACATTCGAAAGAAGAAATATGAGAAGGGAATAGATGAAAGAAGAAGAAAGAGATAGAATAGAAGAATGGCGAAGATAAGAATTTGACTAGGTGGCTAGACTAACACAATAGCTAGACTGGAAAGTGATTGACTTGTCGTACTAGCAAGACAGGAACGGTAACTAGACCGGCACAACAGTAAGACTCCTACACGACAGAAGGATCATCGACCGGCCTAGCAATAAGATGGGCACGGTAACTAAAACCACACAACGACAATACTGTTAGACGATGAGACTACTATGGTAGTGCTTGAGTTAGCCTCCCTTGATCAAACGAGAGAGAAAGAAGAGAAGAGAGAAAAGAAAGAGAGAGGGAAAGGCATGCACAGTAGTACCGAGGTTGTGCATGTGAGAGAAAAAAGGGATAGAGAGAGAGAGGAAAAGAAGAAGAAAGGAACAGTAAGAAAGAAGAGGAAAGGAGGAAGAAGAAAGAAGAAAGGGGAAGAAAAGAGAGAGGGGAACATGGGCGGCAATGAACTTCTGTCGTCTATGACAGAGGATTGAGAAGAGAGAGAGGACATGGACGACAATGAGCATCTGTCGTCCATGATGAAGGAGAGAAGAGAGAGAAGACATGGATGGCGATGAGCATCCGCAGTACATCACGAGAAGTGAAGGGAGAAAAAAAATGGACGACGATGAGCTTCCTCCATCCATGATAGAGGAATCAGACTAGAGAGAAGACATGGATGCCAATGAGCTTCCACTGTCTATGATAGAGAAGTGAAAAGAGAGAAAATATGGATGACGATGAACTTCCACCGTCCATGACAAATAAGAGAAGAGGAAAGAGAAAATATGGATGACGATAAGCGTCCATCATCCATAACACAAGAATTAAAAGAGAGAGAAAACTTGGACGGTGATGAGCTTCTGCTATCCATGACACAGGGAAATAAGAGAGAGAAAATATGAACGGTGATGAGCTTCCATCGTCTATGACACAAGAATTGAAAGAGAGAGAAAATATGGACGATGATGAGCTTCCATTATCCATGACATGGGGAATAAGAGAGAGAAAACATGAACGACAATGAGCTTCCGCCGTCCATGACACAAGAGTTGGAAGAGAGAGAAAATATGGATGACGATGAGCTTCCGCCGTCCATGACACAGGGGAATAAGATGAACTTTGACAGAGGCCCCGGCCCGCCACTTGGGTTAAGGCCTGGCTCACTGTTTAGGTCCTACAAATAAGAATACATCATGCGAAGCGACAGGCTCCACCATGCATGAATAGAGAGAGGTAAGAGAAAGAAAAAGGAGAGAGAAAGAAAGTGAAGAAAGACAGGAAAGACAAGAGAGAGAAGGAAAGTGAAGAAGAAAGAAAGGAAAGATAGACGAGAGAGAATGAAAGTGGATAAAGAAGATCAAAGAAGAAAAAGGAAAGAGATATATAGACGTGAGCAGAGAGAAAGAGAAAGATAGAGACAAAGAGAGAGAAAGAGATAGACGAGAAGAGGATAGAGAAAGAGAAAGATGAGAGGAGAAAAAGAGAGAGAAAGAAAATTAACTTCATCAAAGGGTACCAAACCTTTTCTTCTCTCTCCTTTCTCTCTCTCCAAGATGTACCCACAATTTGAACGTGAAAACTTTCAAATTTTATTGATTAATATTGAAAAATCAAGGGTCCTTTGACAATTGTGTTTAGCATGTACTTATAGAATTGGGCCCAAACATGGGTGTAAGCCAAAAAACTACCTAAATTAATGATAACTACAATTTAATTGAATTAAAATAAATTCTAAAAATGGGTGCAAAAGGATTGTTTTTCCTCTACTCAACAATGTGTGAAATTTCAAAATATTCCATGCTGCTACCCTAGAACTTATGTGATCTTCCATGGATGATTCGGGGTTGCTCTGACGTCTGTTTAGTCTAAAGATGATTGCTTTCTTTTTGAGCTCGGCATGACGATCGATTTAATACCAACTTCGAGCCATAGATCATGTTTTTAGGCCACGATCATGCGACTCGAAATTTACATAGATCTTGAAAACTTCCGATCAATAGTGTGCTTGTTCCTTGATGTTTTTATTTGATTACTTCACTGAATTGCACTGAGCATGTCGTCACGATCACATTGCAATGAAAGCAGCTCGATTTCGTGTCTGGACGAAGATTTCATCGTGTAGGGTTTTTTACCGGATCTTGAAATCCAACGGTCGAAATCTAGAGCAACTTTGATACCTTTGTGTGCCAAATCCAACTATTCATCATACTCGGGGTTCAAATTAGAGATAGCCTCGGACCTTACGTACATAATGCAAATGGTTTCACATTGATCGGGTATGCGAGTGTCGTGATATGGCCACTCGAGCGAGGTGTGTTGCTGTTGAATTTTCTGCAACTATGTTCACGAATCATCAATTCTCTCTAATTTTTCTCCCTACTCAGGTATCATCACTGGTCGGTCCACATATCAAAACTCTCATTTTGGCAAGACGAACACGCTTATCAAATTTGAGAGCGATCCGACTTAGGACGAGTGAGATACGAGTCTTTGAAGTTGATGCTCAGGAATGTGCACACCAGCCTCCTTTAATGGAGATTGGTGCAGGGAGGCCGCATGGGAATAGCGTGCGGCCTATCCCTTTTTAATGTTTTATCCATAACTTTATCTTGAAATGTCAGATTAAGACGAAACTTGACTCATAGGCACCATACCAGATCCAATAGTGGTGGTCCCATAGTTGTTTGACGCACCGAAAATATAGAGAGGAGGAAGAAAAGAAGGGTGAGAAGATTGAGAGAGTGAGAAAATGAGTATGGAGAGAGTGAGTGTGTGATGAAATGTGACTAAGGGAGTGGGAGAGTGAAAGGAGGAGTCAATGGGCCAATGGGGGAAGAGGGGAGCATGCGAGAGAGTGGGAGGATTGAGGGAGAAGAGAGAAAATAGAATGGTTTGCATGAGAGAGAGAGAGAGAGAGAGAGAGAGATTTGAGAGAGAATGAGGGAGACAAATGTAGCACGAGGGAGAGGGAGAGATTTACGTGAGAGAGAAAGAGATATAAGAGAGAAAGAGGGAGAAGATGAGTGTGTGGTAGAGAGAAAAATAGGGCATGAGAGATTTTTACTACGATGAGAGAGAGTGAAAGATGAGGGAGAGAGATATTTAAGTGTGAGAGAGTAGGTGAGATTTGGAGAGAAAAAGAGAGTGAGCTTTTGAGAGAGAAGAATGAGAGAGAAAAGAGGGCAGCAGCCCTGTTGCTGCCTATAAGATAGAGAGAGGGTGGGCCGCATGCCCAGGTGAGAGAAAGAGAAAGGAGAATGAAAGTGGGAGTGAGAGAGAGAAGAATGAGAGAGAAAAAAGAGGGCAGCAGCCCTACTGCTACCCATGAGAGAGAGAGAGGGAGATTGGCCGGTGAGAGAGAAGGTGTGGTTTAGAGAGAGAGATAAGAGAAAGAGAGAGAAAGAGACTGGGGGCAGTAGCCCTGCTGCTGTCTACGAGAGAGAGGGGGAGAGAGAGAGAAGAGAGAGGAGAGAGTGAAAGAGAGAGAGGAGAGATCAAAATTGAGAGAGGAGAGATGAAGAAAAGGTGAGAGAAAAAGCAAGGGCAACAGCTTGCAGCTCTCCCGTGAGAGGAGATAGAAAGATTATAAGAGAGAAAAAGAGGAGAGAGAAAGAGAGGGATACCATGGCCTGCAGCTCCAAGCCACAGGCTCGAGGGAAAAGGTGGGAGTGAGAGGTGAGGACAGCAGAGAAAAAGAGAATTTAGTAGGAGAGAGAAAAAAAGGAGAGAGAGGGGAGAGATTAACAGGGAGGAGAGAGAAGGTGGAAGATCGAGAGAAAGAAAGGAGTGGCAGTAGTCTTGCTCTGCTCATAAGGGAGAGAGAGATAGAGAGAAAGGAGATAACGAGATGAGATGAGAGAGAGAAGGAGATGGGAGGGATTAACAGGGAGACAGAGGGGATTTCACACCGCGTGCTCGAGAAAGGGTAGAGGGAAGAGGGAGAGTGAGATAGGGAGTGACTGGAAAGGAGAGAGAGTAAAAGAGAAATAGAGAGAGAGAGAGAAGAGAAAAAGAAAAGAATGAAAGAAGAGAGAGATAAGAGAAAAAATAGAGAGAAAATAGAGAGAAATTAAATAGAGAAAGGAGAGAGAAAGAAGGAAGAGATAAGAGAGAGAAAGTATAGAAAAAGAAGAGAGAAAATAGAAAGAGAAAGAAGAGAGAAATAAAGAAAAAGAAGAGAGAAATAAAAAAAAAGAAGAGAGAAGAGGTGAGAGAAAATAGGCTGAGTACTTAGGCTCGAAGGATGGCCTGGGCCGAGCAGCTAGGTGCACCCTTGATGGTCCCTTGAATGCTCTTGAAGGTGGGCCCGAACCTTAAGATGGGAGGTTAGGGTCTAGGTTTGAGTGTGAGTGAGCTTAAGTGTGTTAGGGTGGATAAGGAGTATGGTGTATGCAGGCTTAGGTGACTAAGGAGTATGGTGTGTGGAATGGTGACCATGGGCTTCAGTAAGTATGGTGTATAGAATGGTGACCATGTGCTTAAGGGAGTATGGTGTATGAAATGGTGACCTTGTGAATATGGCGGATGGAATGGTGAAGGGTATGGGTGGTGTATGGGTGAGGGGTATGAGTAAAGTATTCGCTCTCATCTCTTTCAAGGAGTAAAGGGCTTTTCACCAAGCTCAAAAGAACATTTTCTCTCTCTTAATTTCCCTCACTTTATTCAATTTTTGCCAACCTTTTCCTAGAGTCCTCACATAAATGAGCTTACATGTTTATAAAATTGCAATTATCTTGAACTATAAATGCATTTTCGTTTTTGTGAAAAATGACTAAAATACCGCCAATATAATATAATGACCAATTGATCCCTCTCAAAAAAGGCTTAAGCCATGGACATCATTCGGGGTTAATTTGGGGGCTTTTCGTTGGCCGATCAAACGATCCATCATTGCAGAAACGATATTTAAATCATTGCGATCGTTTTGATATCCATTTTGAAACCCGAATCGTACTTTTTAACGTCAATAAAAATTCCGACCATCTTTAAGAACATGGAAATTTTCAATTCTTCGTGTAGGCCAATCTATCGCGTTTCCGACTAATTTCTTCATCACAACCATCAAAATCATTTTGTGACAAAAATCATTAAATTTGGTAGTCATTTGAACATTTGCCCAATTTGGAAGGTCACCGAAAAATTGGATTCTAGCAACCAGAAAACTTGCCAGTTTTGTCTTGAAATTACATGCAATCCAACCCTCCATCTTGCTCGAACTTTACCTCGTAACGTTTATCTTCTTCCCACAATCACAATGTGCCTATTTTTGTGACGATCCGATTCTGAGATCTAAAGATATGGCCACTTGATCATACACCTTTTCTTCTTTTCAAACCATGCATTTTCGAGCTAAACTTCTCTCTTCGAATTCTCCCAATCCGCTCATCATCTCGTGGCAAATTTTATGTCACAACGTGTGCATCGATGAGATGCACCTTACCATGAAATTTGGGCCCAATTGGGTCCAAAATGATGGAGATATGACCATTCAAAATTCAATCCCTCAAATGCAGCAAATTTCCATAAATGAAAATTGGTTCCCTGCAGCCTCACCAAAATAGTGTAAAACCTACCAATTTTTGGGTAAGTTGAGCATAGCGAGGTTTAGAAGAGTCTGAATGGGATCAAAATTGGTATCCAGGGGTTTTCGGACATTCTAAATCCAACAGAAGTGGTCTGGTGTTCATCGGAGGTGTAGAAATTAGGGCTCTAGTTATGAAGTCTTTTCCAAAGCGAAAGAAACTGAATTTTTTGATAAGATTCGTCCTAATTGATCTTAAACTTGCCAGATCATGAACAAACATGGTGAGCGTCCTTAGGGCCCCCCAAGCCACCGTCCTACATGTTTTGGGATCATTCTACCACTTAATAAAACGATCAGTGCTGCTGTAGTCCGTAGGCATTTTTGGTACCGGTTGGACCAGGTTGTGACTGGCTCCTTCCTTATTCGTACTGGGGTCTAAGTCAGTCAAATATATATATATATATATATATTAATGGAAATCTTTGTGATAGACTTAAAATATATATTTATAACGTTTAGAGCTTCAAAAATAGTATAGATCAACAAGTCTATGAAAACTTGAAATCTTGAAAATTGACGGTCCAAAAATGCATTACAAAATACACTATTTTCAAAACTTGAAATCCATTTTTTTCTCATGTCCATGCATCTTGATGTGAGATGATCAATTTGAAGATATTGGCATCAAAACAACATCTTGTTGTTTAGAGCCTCAGCTCTAGATGTAGGCTCAAATTTGATTGTTTAGAGCCTCGGCTCTATATAAACTATTTCCATATATAT